>JAPTMU010000216.1:354279-387740 GCA_028583405.1 Pogonophryne albipinna
CATGTGTAACATCAACAGACACATATCAAGACACAATACATGAAAAACAAACAAACATTCAACATAACAGCACGATCAGTGAGAGAAACCCTGCTCAAAGAGCCTTCAGCGAGCATTTGATCTGAGGCCTGTACTACGAAGCAGGATTTTCACTTAGCGGCTAACTTCAGGTTAACTCTGGGTTTCCGGTCCTACGAAGCTGGTTCTCTTTTTAGCGGGCTAGATCTCCATGGTAACTGATGCTGAGCGGCTAACCTGCCCCGGAGCAGGTTAGGTTGCAGGCTAAGAGATCAACTCAGTGAAAGCACCGCCTGCTGACCAATCAGAGCTCAGTGTGCGGAGTTTAAAGCGATCAAGTCATATTACAGGAGAAAGGAAATACAGAAAAGCTGCCGTTGCAGGAAAGACGGCCGGCAAAAATCACCGACTGTGTGAACGTGAACATTAATAGAATATCACCTCCATCTTCAGAGCAATCTGACTATTATAACATTAGCGTTAAGAAAGCTTACTGAAATATCTGCCACAACATAAGTAACCGGATCAGAGTAACATTAAGTACAGTCCGCGGCATATCACATCATAATGTATCATATATCTCCTTATCTGAGTCAGCTGAGCCGTATCTGGCCGTGCAACACTCAGTGTCACATACTGTATGCAGAAGTATTATTTTAAGCAACACATTAAGTTGACGAAACACTCGAGTCAAATGTAATTAAAGTCAGATCGTGTTTTAGACGGGCAGTGATATCATAAACCTGTTAATGGACGCATTCAAACACTTGTTCTGTTACCAGCTGTATTCACCTTGCAGGTGCAGCTCTGTGGCTTTGATCCTGGATCAAGTGTTTAAGTCATGGATGTTTAAAGTTTAACTTCTTCATATGTCTAATATTATAGTTGACTTTTCATTCAGGAAGTATGACGCTGCGCTGTCAGTACGCTTGTCCATGTTTGTGATTGGTCGAATGCTCCAGATACCACCCCTTTCATGTGAACGCGCACCTAACTAGATAGGACACGGCTGGCTTGAGCGATCCACTTGATAACCCGCGTCGTAGGACAGTTTATCGAGAGCGCGTTTGTTTTGGATTAGGCCAACCGGCTAACTCAAACATATCTAGGTTAGGTTGAACCAGCTTCGTAGTACAGGTCTCTGGACTCAGCTCTGTATTTACTGAGAGGATTGACTGGAGCACAAAGGATGCTTCAGTCTGACTTTATTCAATCTCCCATTAGATCAGCCGTGTCAAACTCGATTTCATCACGGGCCACATCAGCATTATGGTTGCACTCAAAGGGCCGGTTGTAACTTTAAGACTATATAAAAATACATTTAATATATAAAAATAATGTATGATATTACATGATTGCCTCTGCATTGTATTATTATCTGATAGGGTAATAACTTCATAATTAACTACGTCTGAAAGCAGAAGTCTAGGGCAAATAATTGCAAGTCTCTTCAGTGAGAATGTCACAAAATGATTTAAAAAGAAAAGCCAAATTCGAAAAAAGAAGAAAAAAATCTAATTTGAGATGCATTGTGGGACATGTAGTTTATGGGCAACCTGCTTCTGTAAAGTAGCATTCAACCGTATAATAAACATATTCTTTGCAAGCTCTTATGGGGCCACAGAAAATGAAGTGGGTCTGAGAAGAAGCTGTTGGACAGCCTTATTAGGTTGTTCTAGGATGCTGACTCAAAGTCTCTGACAGGGTTGACCAATCGCTTATTTATGCTCGGAGATATTTGGTTTAATAAAGTACAAAAAGTTATCATGTTATGAACATAAAACCATTTAAAGTAAAATTGTAATGCAACAACAATATTGCTACTTCTATTTTTCGTACCTTCATGTCGTTGAGGTGCAGATACTCCTCGATGATGGCGGTGGATTTCTTGGTCAGTTCCTCCTCCGTCAGCGTGGGCTTGGTGGAGGCCGGGGGGGGAGGAGGGGTGTCAGCTTTCTCTCGTGTCACTGTTCACACAGAAAGAAACACATATACGTCATGTTTTCCCATGAACTAGGGAAACCCAGAAAATTGCAGTTTAAACACAAGTTTGACGAAACAAAAACTAAATTTATTTTAGAAATCTGATTCAACGTTTTGTATAGGTAAAGTGTGTCAATAATAATATAATAAATAAATAAATAGACTTCTGGAACTGTTTGCAGGTTTTCTATGAGCACTGCAATGTATTACTATTCTAAGTGTGAATAACTGAGCTCCTCCTACCGTCCTCTTTGCTCCTGGCTCTCTCTCGGCTCCCTCTGTCGTCGGTCATGCTGGCGACGCGGCGGACGGGATCTGCCGACCCGCGCTGCTCCCGCTCGCGGCTCCCCTCGTTCTCCGGCTGAAGCTGCGCTTGGTGACCTGCAGGCGGTTTCTGTCGCGGTCGTCACGCCGGTCGAACCGGTCGTTGCCGCGGCCAGAGCGATCGAAACGGCCGCCGCGCTCTCGACTCGAGCTGTTTCTGTGGAATCAGAACAAGAAAAATCCTTAATTCAATTACAAGTTACATTATGTGTAATTTGAAATGAAAACACATTTCCATGACTTTTAAAACAACTTTTCAAATGGAAAACAATAAGATTACTTTTACATGCCTGGAAAATTACACTCTAAAGCTTTCTGATCACACGGGTCCGAATACTCTGACAACACTTTCAGTTTCTTGCTGCTCACCTCTGAGGGACTCGTCTGTCTGAGTCCTGAGCAGCCGAGGAGCCGGAGGTCGCCTGCTGTAAGGCGGAGAATCTGTTCCCCGTGTTGGTGGCTGGGCGGCCGGCTGGCTGCTCTGGGCCTGGAGGGGAAACACAACAGAAATAGCACATTATAATACATGTCATTAAAATACATTTACAAAGCCCCTTTAAACTGTTGGCCATGCCTACAGGAGAAATGTGGGGTTTCAATATCTTACCCCAGGGCAATAATGAATCATGACAGATATATGTGACCTTAATATCGACTTAATAAAAAGGCATGCATTTGGTATCGTAAAAATCAAATGAGAGAAGATGGTTCCCAATAAGTAAATGTTTTGACATTGTTCTTTCAATGTTTAAGTAATACTTCAATGCTGTTTTCCATTTTCTGAATGTCAATCCATTTTATTATATCAACCTCTTTTAAACTGCTGGCAAATATAACCATCTGTCCAACAACATCAATGATATGGAACATCCAGGTAGCAAGGCAATGCAGCAGCGGCCTTTCCTGTGTTCTGAGTCTCACTTTTTATTTCATTTGTATTTGTTCCGTTCATGGTATGCACAACTTAATGTATAACAATTATTTACAAAACATGTCTCTATAAACACACCGTACCCGGAAAGGAGCAGGGAGATTACCGGCCCTTTTCTCAAAAAAATTAAATAAATGTAACTAGATGGTCTGTCCTTCATATTTTCTTATTCACAGCCAATCATAACTAGGGTTGGGTACCGAGAAAGTTCCAACATTTCGATTCCAACGGCATCATTTAGAAATGTGAATTTCGGGTTCCGCTTTTCGATGCCTGAGGAAATGTTTCTCGCCGCTCTCCGTAGCCTACTGGCTACTGTATGACTGCGGCGGGGCGGGAAATGTAGCGTTGTACCCATAGATATATATAAACACGTGTTTATATATATCTATGGTTGTACCTACACTTCCTACAGCGTAATCTGAGACCAGGGCCGGCCCGTCGCACTGGCGTTATAGATGTTCGCCTAGGGCGCCAGATCTGTGGAGGCGCTGCGCTGGCAGCTCTGGGAGGAAAACATTTTTTTTGACCGTTGGTGCTCATCCTAATTTTCGGCCTTGATGTAACAACATTCATAATTAAGTAAATGTAACGCCCTTTTCATCCCGGTTACACTTTTCATTTGCCCTGTACGATGGGCGCTGCAAGTGATGAAAATGGGGGATGTTGGCTTATCTGGCGCCCGCAGCTCACAGCCAAAGTGCGAGTGAGCGAGGGAGTGAGCGAGGGAGCGAGCGAGGGAGAAAGGGAGGGTTCACTGGAACCGGCGCTGTTGTTATTAGAATCTGGTGCTAGCTGCTCTAACGGAAGAAGAAGATGTTTCTACAATGATGTGGAGGGAGAGTCCTCTCCAGTCAGACTGAGAGGCTGATAACTACAGCTCAGTGAGGTAAAGGACTCTGAGTGTTTAGATAGTTCACTTTAGTCTAAGTTATCTCAGTGGGTCTCAAACGGTTTGATCACAATTCACAAACAGATTGAAGCATTTCACTTTAAAATGTTCAAACATTTCTTCCCGGTTGCCTGAGAGGCAGATATGCTTGTTTTTCTCAACAAGAACTGTCTTTAAAAGTTGACTGTTGTAGCTTCAGTGGTTCAGGTTACAGTTACATAGCAGTGAATATAAACAGACTGATTAATGTGAATATTACTGTAAACTAACCTGTGTAAAAGTTTCTCGAATAAATGTAATTTTTTTTGGTGGAAGAAGCATGTATCATTTTTTTACCCTCCCTCAAAGAATCGGAATTGAGAACCGTTAAGAACCGGAATCGAAAAGTAGAATCAGAATCGTGGAAATTCAAACGATACCCAACCCTACTCATAACAGTATCGTGGGAAAATAAGAGAAACACAAAAACGTCCACTTAGTTCCCACTTGACGGTTAACGGAAAGAATCTAAACTAAAACATCACGTAATCCCATTGTTCTGGGAAACCTACCGGCTTCTGCAGGTTTAGGAGTGGTGCTGCCCCCGCTGCTGCCCTTCCCCCAGCTGCCAAACATGCCTTTACCACCGGGGCCCAGGACCTGATTGTTGAAGTCGAGAGCAGGAGTCTGAAAAACAAAAAATGTGATACAAACATTAATGGGATTTCAACAGATCTTATAATTAAATAATAATTCATTCATTTTATATAGGCGCCTTTCAAGGCTCTCAAGGTCGCCGTACAAACACATAAAAAACAAGATATACAATTCATAACACCAGCATAAGAGACATAAACAAGACAAATGCAGTATATAAATCAATCAAATAACCAAATAAATAACAGCTAAGTGTTCATTTCGTCAACGAAAACTATCACGAAAAATGTTCGTCAACGACCTTTTTCACATGACTAAGACGAGACGATGACGAGCTAAAAATAGATTCTTGATAATAAAAACTATGACGAAATGTATATTTAGTTTTCGTTGACGAGACGGGACTAAGGTGTTAATGGTGGATTATCGGACATTCAAAATGCAGCATATTTTCCCCCAAGTGTCCGTCTTGTCTGTCAAAATGCATCTTACGTTTCTAACTAGCAATATCATTATTTCCGCTCTCTTCACTCCAGAAGAGCGATCTCCCTGGCCGTTTCTCAATGTCGAGTAAACCTGCTGCAGAACCACTATTTCAAGTATACTACGTCATCGAGTGGCGCCGAAGGACTGTTTAAATGCATGTTAAATGCCCAGCATTCGGCGTCACTCGATGACATAGTATACTTAAAATAGTGGCTCTGCAGCCGGTATACTCGACATTGAGAAACGGCCCCTGTGTCTCTGTGTGCGGGGGCGGGGCCTAACAGAGGCTGCAGCGGCACACAGAGATCTGCCAGGGACGGAGCGTTCAGAGAGTATAGAGACACTCTACAAGGCTCGATGTGGACAAAGCTAGTTTGCCATTAGAGTTTTCGCAAAACATTTAAATACTAACTGAGGTATAGTACCTCAACATTTTACTCAAGTACAGTACAATATAATAACATAATTATATATATTTGATTTATTTCACATTTAAATAAAGCAATTTTAATTCGGTTAACAATTTGTTTACTTTTTCCGTTTAAAAAATAACAAAAAGGACCTATAAGAATACCGTTAAAGTACCGGATCGATAAGCAGTATCGATAAGAGTAGTAGTCCCGTTAAAAACCTTAACGATACCCATCCCTAGATATTACACAAGTAAAGTGTTAAGAGAGTGAAATGTTGCTTTACGAATTTCAACACTTGATGCTGTCACCTTGATTCCAATTTCAGATACCTGTATTTGAATTAGTTTAAAGAGAGAAAACATTTTGACTAAAACTGGACTAAAATGTAATGATTTTTCATCGACTAAAACTGGACTAAAACGTTTTGAGTTTTCGTCAACTAAGGATAAAAAATTCTAAAATGTGACTAAAACTAATAACCATTTTTGTCTAAAGACTAAATCAAAAATAGCTGCCAAAATTAACACTGCCACAGCATCTTCAACCATGTAATATGAATGTTGATGTAGCTACATCACATAGCTACACTGAGACATTAGTATTAATAATATATTTAATTTTTATAGCGCTTTTCCTAGTGCTCAAAGACTCTTGTAAAGACGCAATACCAAGTCAAACTCAGCCTTTCTAAGAAACTGAAACTAAAACCAGCAAACACACTAATGAATCTAACTAAGGTCTCAGTATGTAGCTATATTAACACAGTGCCCAAGTCAAACTCAGCCTTTCTAAGAAACTGAAACTAAAACACACTCATGAAACAAACCTAAATCGTTGAAGGTAGAAAGAAATAACAAAAATCGTATTGAAGTCTTGCATTCCTATCCAAGTGAAGCGTCCTTTCTCCTACCTTAGTGATTTTGCTAAGGCGAGTGGTGTCAATGGGTCGGTTTTTGGTGGAGATGGGCACTGTGTTCCAGCCTTCGTCCTGGGGAGGTTGCCCTCGGCCCTGGTTGTCACGGCCCTCGCGGCCCCCACGGCCCCCTCGACCTCCTCCGTCGTTCCTTCCTCCGTCGTTCCTTCCTCCGTCGTTCCTTCCTCCGTCGTTCCTTCCTCCGTCGTTCCTTCCTCCGTCGTTTCTGCCTCCGTGGCCTCCTGACGGCTTAGAGATGAAGGCATGCTGCACCTTCATCTGCTCCCGTTGCTCCTCCAGCTCGGCGTCTTTGTGGATTTGCTCGATCGTCTTCGGGCCCTGTTCGCCTCTCCTGGGGACCCACGAGCTCTGGAGGGGAGGAAGTAGAATATAGAGGTTGTCAGAATCAGAATACCTTAGGAAATCCAGTCCACTCTGAAGGGATCTACTGATAGATGTGATTAGGCCTGGCAGCCATTGATCACACAGAGAAGTGCAAGCTGGATTTAACACTTTGAAGATGATTATGTATAGATTTGAGTGTTGCTGAAATCTGGGCTACAACAATTTCTAAAGCAATATTGTAGTGTTGTATATATTGTCTTTTTGTTCTTTTTGTGTCCATTATGAGAACGTGTACTTATCTCATTATTGTTTTAGTTGTTTTCTTTCATGCTGGGGTGGGGGGGTATATTTGATCTGCTTTCTGGCAGTCTGGTTGAAATGTGCACTGTTGCATCTACAGTATGTATTTGACTGCTCAATGACATTCTGTATGATTATTCTTTAAAATGAAAACATTCAACAAAAATACCTTAATCGTCCCACATAATCGTAAACAAATATTAAAGATGTCGGCACATTGACGGGATTATTTGGGACATGATTTGCCCCCTCTGTGTGAATTGGATCATTAAATGGCAGTCAAAATGTTTACAAATATCAAAATGTTATTGTGTCCACATCACAGATTCCAACAACATTTTTTAAAGAACATTTGTTTTGATTCTAATATGGGGAAATATTAGGAAAGAAGAGACACTTTGATGCTGGCTTTAGATCCAATAGCCGCTTTCACACCAAGTACTTTGCCCTACTTAGTGCCGGCACTTAGTACCCCGATGGAACTAAGTACAGATCGCGTTCACACCGGAATAAGTTCCCAGAGGGAAGATTACGCAAATGAAGCCGCTGACGTCACTTCTTCTTCTTCTTTGGGTTTACTGGCAGGCCGCAAACCACTTCACGGCGTATACTGCCACCCGAAGTCCCCGGAGTTGGGGACTGGCTTCAGTAGAAGCTGCTGGGACTCCCAGCAGCTTCTACTGAAGCCTTACGAGTAAATCGCCAGAACGCCAACACCTCCCAGTGTTTCCACTACCATTGTCATGGAGGGGGGCTGCGCCCCGCCAACGGAGCCCAGCAGCCCCCCTGAAATTCAAGGTGAAAAAAATTATATATATATATATATATATATATAGCACCAAATTGCAACTTATCTATATCTACTGTCACTTTTCATATTGAACATGTGCACTTTTATCAAATAAACTAAACTCTTTCATTTTACGTTGTGAGTTTAGTGTTTTTGACCCTAAGATAAGGTGACCAGATTTTCAAAATTAAAACCGGGGACATTGAGTTATGAACATTTGAACTGTTGGATACAAACAGAAGGAAGATTGCTCATATATGAGACTTCAAAGGTCTTTGAAACTGTACATCAGATTGTCCTGATTCTCTCTGAGTGACTAGATGGGGTGTCCTGCTATCACCCTGAAGTGAAATAAGTCTTTGATAATTTGACAGTTTTTTATTTATTCTTGTACAAAAACAGAAGGAAGTGAAATAAGTATTTTATTGAAGTGAAATAAGTATGTTATTGAATTTGAATGACTCTTTGATTATGGACGGTTTCCATTAAATAATAATCTAAATATAGATGGACAATAGATCTAATTTGAGATTTTAAACCGCATACAATTTAAATTGTGCTCCAGAAAGTAATGTTATTTTAGGAGTGTTGTGAGATTGTGTCAACATCAATTGAAATTAGTCACCCAGTGGAAATGTCAGATATGTCTTCATAACCATGGGCGTAGGAAGCATCCTGAATGTGGGGGGGACACTTTTAAAGGGGGGTGTGGGGGTCCTCCCCCACGAAATAAAATAGATTTCCTGTATTCTGGTGCATTTTAACAGGTGGTTTGATACTTTTATGTGGCTCTACTAGCATGAGGAAAATGATGGGTACATTTTGTAATTTCATCCAGTAGTAAAGAAAGGAAACATATTTGATTATTAATTCAGAGCCGTCTTTGAATTAATAAACAGCAGTTTAAATGCCCATTTTTTGTACATTTATATACAACAATACATATTTGTGAGTGCATTGAGAGATATTGTTGTGGAGAGTCATTTATATATAAATCGCAAAATACATTTGTGAATCCTTCTGTGAGCATTTATTAATATTGAGACTGATCTGACTCCATACAGATGTTAAGTTCACCTAGGAATGGTATCATTGACTTAAATGTTGCTCTTCTGTCTATATTGGTCATATGATGCCCCTTGACTGAAATGTTTCCTTTTCAATATCCCCACTGATTTCCTGAACACTCTGGGATGAGATGATGATTCAATGTTGATGAAAGGGAAACTGTCATTTCCCTTTCATCAACATTGAATCATAACAAGTCATACTGAATGTAAATACAACTGACTCTAAAGTAAGTCCCAGTCTGTGACATTGGACATTTTGAAGACTCAAAGTCCCAAGCAGTAGAATATTAGCTATCTATGTAATGTGCACAGAAAATAAACAGTTAACTGAATACTGGGATGGAAATGGCCTATAAGCACTCAGTAAAACATAATCACACACAAAAAGCTTCTGAATGATAAGAAGTATAATTAAAACATAATGCAAATTACCATTTTGAGAGAGAGTACCTTAAAGCAGGGGTTCCCAACCCCCAGGTGTTACTGCCGGGCCGCGAAATAGCTGTGAGTTTATCGTAATATTTGCAGAATTATAAATATATAAAAATATTTTATCATAATATTTTTTTCAAAACGTGTTTAATTTTCGCACCTATACCAGTCATATTATTTCATCCAGTAGCCTAGTTCATCTTTCACCAGATAGCCGTTGAAAATGGCTTTTGTGATGTTCCTCAGCCTGGTCTCAGCTGTGGCTCAGCCTGGTCTCAGCCTCTCGTGCGCACGAGAAAGTTACCGGTGGCCAAGTAGGAAGAGGAGCGCACAGGAGACAATCGTTTCATTGCAGACTGTTATGTTGATGTGGGGAAATGGCAGTGCAAACATTATTTGAGATATATTTCAAACTCTGACTTCATTTTAAGGACATGTCGGCCAGGGTGTAGAGCTATTGTTTAAGCACCGGATTGGCAAAACAGCAGAGTAAACCAGTCTGCCTTGATCTATGAATTCATGTCCGGGACTCTCACGGTATCTGCTGCCCGCAGCTGTTTTATAGAAGGAAAACCTCCTTCACTTCATGAAATGGCTGCAGGCAGCATCAGGAGGCAGCGGGACGTGTAACTCCGCCTCTGAGAAGTGCGGCACCAGCGGGTAAAGAGCTGTGCCTTTTTACGCACCGCCTTCGCTGTGTTTACCTTCATCAGAACAGCTTAAGAGTGACTGCAGGCTGCTACGTGTTAACCACACACACCTCTACACACATCGAACTGCCCGATTACTTATTATGGAATGGATTTGATAGTGAAGCACTGACACAGCGCTCTACAGAGTGCGGCGAGTGGATAGACCGATTCACGGACTTTCCACATGGTAAAAGTGGGGGGGTCTAAACTAATCATTTGAAAAAGTGGGGGGGACTTGTCCCACCCTCATATAATGGCTGCGACGCCCATGTTCATAACTGTATACTTACATTTGACATTCACTCAGTTATAATGTGGTAGTTATACGTAGTTTGTTTTAAATTATTATTGATCACATTATATAGGACATATTTATTACTTTAAGCTCCATTATATATGAATATGTTTGGTGTGTTTTTTAGGTATATTTGTTATTGACCGAGTAAACGCTTTTATTTTGAAGGCAGAATTTAAAAAGGCCTCTACTGTAATGCATTGCATGCTCACCGCAATACAACGTGCGGGCTGGCTTGACTTTGTTTTCCGAAGTGGGGGCTGGCTTGACTTTGTTTTCCGAAGTGGGGGCTGGCTTGACCGCAGTCTGTTACCCAGTGTTTCCTGACATGAAACAATTTATTTCACCTTGCTATGTGTTTTTAACGTATATTTAAAAACGGGGACATTTCCGGGGACAGTTTCAACCGGGGACAGGCCAATACAAACTGGGACTGTCCCCGGAAAACGGGGACGTCTGGTCACCCTACACTGATGCATTCATCAATAACAATAATCCACAGCTCCTCTGTCTGCTCCAGAGGATTTAAAAAAACGATATATCCTAATGTTACTGCACACAGTTTCCTACATAACTATTGCTTTTGTTTCTCTTTTGGTTAGGTATTCTTCTTTCTATGTGTCTGTAAGCACCACTTATAACAAAGCAAATTCCTCATAAGTGTAAAACTACTTGATAATAAAACTGATTCTGAGTCAGAGCCCACTCTAAAGCTAAACGGCGCTAGCTTAGCATAACTAACGGCGCTAGCTTAGCATAGCTAGCATGACACAGCACTATAACCGTTACTCTCCAAACAAACTCTCTGAAAATACCCAATAAACAGACATCTCACCAACAGTGAGCTCTTCACAACGCCAACACACAACATCAGTGTATATTCAACATGTATCAACCATAACACTCACCTAGTGTGGGGAGATATTAGGAAATAAGCTAATTAGCTCAAATGCGCGGTTGTTGCTAGCTTCAAGTCCAACGTATTGATAACGGTTGTTAAGCAACAGGCGCCATCTGTTGGACAACCCAGGAACCGTTAGTCTTTGTAACTTGCCATCTACATTCATATGCAACAGGTTCAAAAAACATTAAATACATTAACTTAATTGAACTTAAGTATCTCTAATTTCGACCGATGATTCAATAGGCATTTAGCAGTGTTAATGCTGACAAATTAACACTATTGGGACTAAGGTGTTCATGGGAGTAACTGATGAAAACATCCACATCCTAGTCACTCTTAAAGCTGGCGAAGGCAGTTTTTATTTAGCATTATTGGGCAAAAGCTCCATAATAACCTTCAATAGATCAACAGCTAAGAGGATACAGAGGGTTGAGGTTAGATTCCTCTCTGTCCTAAGTCATATAAAGGTTAGTCTACAGGAAAAGAGATGTGCTATAATGACATATTTAGGACAACCCTGAATTTAGCATTGCAAAGGCTCTTTCAATGTTTTTCCATTACATTTTTCAAAGCTTTTCCTGCAGGACATTCCTTCGTTGAATCAAGCTTTGACCTAAAAAAGTGATGTGCACGTGTTTCTGCGTTTGTAAAACAGCATATAAAAACGCCCTCTCTCTGAAATGACCTGAAAACAGAGCCAGAAGGAGGTGCAGAATTGTAGTTTTCTCTTAAATTAGAATATACTGAGAGGTTATATTGGAAGTTTTGCTCCAGGAAGGCACAAATAACACTGCCTTGCACAGCTTTAACTCTTCAATTTAGCCTTTTTCCTAGAAAGGCAAGAACAAAGTGTGTGTGTGTGTGTGTGTGTGTGTGTGTGTGTGTGTGTGTGTGTTTTTCAAAGTAAAGTTTGGCCAATGTGCTGACTGTGCAGCTGATGTTAGCTTGTTAAACACTGAAAGAGGTTTTGTAACACTGTGTGGGCGGTGGGCAGCATTCCTTCAGAGCAATAATCTTAAACTGGACTGGACTGGCTTTCATTACACACACACACACACACACAAAAAACGCCTATTATATATATATTATATTCTGGTCATATGCCTTTAACGGTTTGTCTTGTTTGTTAAGTTTAGATCATTGTTTTTTTTATACTTAATAGTATTCCTGGCTTGTATCTCCCATACCCAGAACTACTAATAAGAAAGTAAATCATCCTTAAATTGACTTAGGAGCTGTCTTTGTTTCTTAGTTTAAACAATACCTGTCAGCCTATAATAAAAACAACTCTTGTTGTGCTAGTGTTTACCCGTCGAAGGTCCAGCACGTCCTGCAGCATGAAGCGGATCCTGGAGCTGGTCTTCTTGTCCTTTATGATTTTCTCCATCTGATTAAAGTACTGGTCCATACGAGGCTAAGGAACAAACACAGCAGGGTGGTGAGTACATCTTCCACACAACAAATTAAAACATGATCCAACACATTCACCAGCATGCATATACTGTAGGCACGTGATTCGTACAGCTGCCTCAAACAAAAAAAAATATATATCCTTTTTACCCAATTGCAATTGTTTGTTTGAATGTTAACTTCTATAGGTTAAAGTAGAATGCTAACACTTCACATTTTGATGGTTTACACAGACTTTGGGATCATTAATACAATTCTTTGCAAAGGTGGGACATTTGTTTCATCTGGATTCTTGTATACCAGCTGTTTCCAAAACAAAACACGAAATTGCTCCTTGAGGAATAGTTTAGTCTAAATGCACTTCGTACCTTGGCCTTCTCGAAGTCGAGGTCCTTTCCGATGGTGGACAGCAGTCTGCAGAGGCACTCCAGAGACTCTTCGTCGTGGTTCTTCAGCAGCTTCACGATGCAGTCGTGCATGATGACCTCTGTGAGCATTTTCAGCTTGAACAGCTCTCCAATGAACTTCATGTTGCCCATCGAGCGCCTGCGGGCGTTGTCTTTCTCTCGCTGCAGCTGCTCAGTGAGACGCTGCTTCTCCTCCGGCTGCAGGAGGAACAAAGTCACGGGGAAATGGAAGAGATGTTAGCCGATTGAATAATCGGAGAATAAAATAAATCTGAATACAAATGTGGGTTTCGAAACGGATAAATATATTTTTTAAAGGTTACTGAAGAATGTGCAATAAAAAGATCAGAATACAAAAATAATATTTATTTAAACACAAGAAAAATGTGCAATAAAAATAAATGTAATAAAGATATTTATGAGGAAAATAGTAATAATCCTAAGTGATATGGGTAAGTAAGATGTCCAATAAAAAGGTAAACATGTGCACAGTGTAATACCATTTACAAAATATGTAGTTTGTATGTGTATCACTAAGATTTTTTCCAGAATTACAGTTTAAAAGGGTTTAAAAGTGCCAGTCTGTTAACTCATAATGGCTTCCCTCGGATTTATGTTCACCTTCAAATACTCCCCACCACACATACAAAATAAAACACCAAGATCACTTCTTTTGTGCATAAACAAAGACCCTAAGTTGAGATTTTTTAGGCAGTACTGTACCACTGTGGCAGCATCCAGCTCTTTCTGCTTCCTCTCGAAGATCTCGTCGTCAACTTGGTCCTTTTCGAACTCCTTCTGGCATCGGTTTAGCAGCAGCTTGCGGAAGTTCACAGTGACTCCCGGCTTATCTGTGGTTTCAACTTTAAGCTGGAAAATAGAACAGCAAACACACACAATTAAAGATTATTACCACCATACACGTGCACTCCGCTCTGCATCAGCCAAACGGCTCGCTGCACCCGCACTGCGAGGGGGACCCAAGTTCCCATCAGCAAAAACACGTGGGTTTGCTATCCTGGCTCCAAAATGGTGGAATGAGCTCCCCATTGACATCAGGACAGCAGATAGCTTACACACCTTCCAGACTGAAAACTCATCTCTTTCTACTCCACTTCGAGCAATAGAATTACTAACAAAGCACTTACTAATAAAGGACTGGCTTATCTAAAGCCAGTTGAGTAGCACTTGAAATGTTTGGCTCTATGAAACCTGATGTACTTTATGATTCTGTTTTCTTCAAGGTTGTGTCTTCTTGGTCGAACGCACTTATTGTAAGTCGCTGTGGATAAAAGCGTCAGCTAAATGCAATGTAATGTTAAGCCATTTTGCCGCCTCTGGCATCTCATCAAATATGTCTTAAAAAGTTGTATATATAGTCATACTACATATATGTATTAAGAAAAACAGTATTTTGTTGCATCTTGTCCTTTTTTCAAAACTGAAAGTAGTTTTAATGAACAGATCGTTTGCTTGCGGAAGTGGAAGCAAATTAATCTGTGTACGAAATTCAATATTTTTATCAGTGGTTAGTTTCCAGAGGGGTCAGAAGCTCATATTTGTGTTTGAATCACAAATGAGAATTCTCTCTTTAGAAACTACTTGTAATGTGTGTATTTATTTTTGAATATGTTGTTTTATTATGTTTTTTTTTTATTGAATGATCAAAATATTCTGGTCATATGCGTCTAACGGTTTGTCTTGTAGCTTGTAAATTCCTTTGATCATTATTTTGTTATACTTAATCGTTTTCCTGGCTTGTATCTCCCATACCCAGAAGTACGCATAAGACATTAAATCATCCTTAAATTGACTTAGGAGCTGTCTTTGTTTCTTAGTTTAAACAATACCTGTCAGCCTTTAATAAAAACACATAAAAACTACTCTTGTTGGATATATTTAATTTCACGTTATTTGTCGTCAAAGCTACAGAGAGAGCCGACCCCGATAGTGTCAAAAAGTGCACATCTGTAGAAAGACCCTTACAACAACAGTCCTTAAGTGAACATGTAAGCTTACTCAACACTAATTCCATCTTTTAGCTTAAGAAATATTATCCAAAGTGCGGCAGAACACAAAAAAAGCTTGTGTTTATTTCCATGTTATTTGCTGTCAAAGTTACAGAAAGTCTGATGAGACACTTTAGAACCAAGCCCAGGTCAAGTGAAGGCTCACAGTGTCACACTTTATGTCATAGCCACACACCACTGAGCTCTGTGTAGATTGTAAATAATTGTTATATATGAAGTTGTGCATACCATGAACGGAACAAATCAAAATGAAATGAAAACACCCCAACAACAATCATCGGCTTGGCACCACTTACCCCCATGAGGCAGCGGCACATGTTGGCGTAGGCCACGGAGAAGTTAGGCTCAGCGATCGCCTTCTCGAAGGTCAGATCGATGACTCCTTTCAATCTCTCCTCCGTGTCGATGGTGAGATCGGTCACCATCTTCATGAGCTGCTGAAACTTCTGCGGGGTGAGTTTGTTGAGGATGCTGCG
Organism: Pogonophryne albipinna; assembly: GCA_028583405.1. NCBI lineage: Eukaryota > Metazoa > Chordata > Actinopteri > Perciformes > Artedidraconidae > Pogonophryne > Pogonophryne albipinna. The sequence continues at coordinate 370,027 of JAPTMU010000216.1, forward strand.
AACACTTTTAAACAGCTCCTGGGTCTTCCCTTGCTCCGAGTCGTTGCTCTCACTCTCGACCTCCACGCGGGTTTTCTTCGTTGAAGGTTTCCACGCCTTCTCCGCCTTGTTCAGCTGAATGTCATCGCTCAGAGACATGGTGGTGAAGACCTTCCTCGGCTTTTCGCGCTGCATCTGCGCCGAGCGGCGAGGACCCCCGACACCCATACCCATACCTGGAGGCTGAGAGGAGACGGAGATGTTTAATTCATTCATGGGCGACAACGATTACAATTACTTTAAATGTTAATGAAATATGTAGAACACATTTATTTATAGTTTTGTAATTATCAACCGCACTGATGTTTACATGTTGTACTGCCTTGACCGTATTGTTCTTGTATTTGTATGATAATGTCGTATTGTTTTGTAAGCGTACTGTTCAATGTAGCATAGGTCACTATATAGTACATATTTAAAGTGTTAGCTTGTATTGTCAAAATGTTACTTCTACTGTCTGTTATGTGTGATTGCACCATCGGGAATGCTTGGAATTTCGCTGCGTAGTGACAATAAAGGAATCTAATCTAAATATGGAATAGTGCAATATTTAGTGCACGATATTTGATGAGGGCTAAGTATTAGGGCTGTCAACGATGACGTGTTCACTCTGGCGATACATCTAGAAACATTAAAACATTCGAACTCAACTCCCTTCTGTATATCTAGCGGCATATTTCTAATTCATTCAAGGGCGACAAAGATTACAATTACTTGAAATGTTATTTAAAGTGCATTACGGAATAGTGCAATATTCAAATTGCTGAGTGCACAATATTTGATGAGGGCTAAGTATTAGGGCTGTCAACGGTGACGTGTCAACTCTTCGCGTCGGGCCGAACCACGCCCCTTAGCTGTGATATACTGAGCATATATCACGGCCTGAAGCGAGCTATTGCTTTTATAAAACGGTTAGCAAGTGTGGCAATATGAAAGAAAATACACACTCTAATTTAAATAGTTAAGTAGAGTAAATAATGATGTTCAAAATAAAATAGTCCCCATTTAGAAGGGAAGATATGGTCATTTGTTCTGGGAATGTCATTTTCGAGCCTGAGGTCTGAAAAACAGGCTCAGGGCTGAACTGGTTAAGAAAACTTACAGGTCCTCTCCTTTCTTCTCTTCCTCCTCCTCCATCTCTTCCATCTCTTCCATCTCTTCCTTCTCTTCCTCCACCACCTCCTCCTCCTCCCATGTTAGGTCTACCGAGGTTAGCGAAGGAAGGCGTGAAGTCGGGGCCAGAGATCATTTCTTTCATACGACTGGGGTCCAGTTGGCGCAGAGGGGCCTTGTTTGCCTGAAAAAATAAGTAAAAACCGAATGAGATTTTCTCCAAGATGTCATCTTAAAGGTGACATGTCATGCTTTTCCGGTTATTAAACCGTCCCCTTGTTGTTATGAAGGTTTTTATGCATGTAAATGGTCTGCAGAGTCAAAACCCTCAAAGTACACCATGTAGCGAGGAAAACTCTAACACAGAAAATGCCTCCCCAAAATGCCTCGTTGGAGATACGTCATTGTCCATTTGATTCTTCCGGGTACATCATGATGTCATGTCGTCCCCGGAACGAAATGGACCAATCAGTGGAGCAGTTACGTTACGTCCGCGGAGCCGTTACGTTAAGCCCCCGCTGATTGGTCCAAATTGACCAATCCACGGACTTCCTCACTCACTCAGTGCAGCTCTGCTGATCTCTCCTCCCTGGCTGCAGGCTGATAACAGACAGTTGGGATCGCGGCGAAATTTTCTCCGCAGACCCATTCTCACAGCGTTTACCAACCTGTTTCTTACTCAATATCAAGCCACACTTATTGTTTTTACTTCGGCTGTGACTTTGTGTGCTCAGGATGAGTTTCGCTGTGTTTCGCTGTGTATCGCTAAACAAGGAAATCACACCTCCACGGAGCTCAGCGCGATTCACAACGTCCCGACCAATCGGAGCACACTGGGCTCACAGGGAGGGGGGGGCAAGAGCTGCAACGAGCCGTTTAGTGGAGAGAGTGAATACACATACTTTACAGAGATGCTGTATGCGAAACCAATGTGAGTTTGGAAAATTGCACAGTATAAATCTATTCTAGTAGACCTCAACAATGGAATTATGATCAGTGGAAATGGCCATGACATGGGACCTTTAATGTAACATGATATCCTGCTTTATATTGTGTCTAAAGCCCTTCCATAGTGTTTTATTGTCAGAGTAGGGTCATCAAGGCGTCTTTGTCCATGCTTTATTGGTATATTGTCAGACTTCATGCCAATAATTCAGGAATAATGGTTTCATAAGGAAAATAAACCCTGATTTCTCTCACCGGTTCGCTACGTGTGACGGAGCGGATCACAGAGTAACTGACTGACTGACAGCCGGCGGCACACAACAAACATTTCCCGCTCTCTTCCGTTCGTCAATAAATAAGATTAAATCATCACTAAACGTCCCTTTCTCCCCTCTCCCTTTCTGTAGCGCGACCATGAGTGCACGCTTGTGATTCATACTTTAACTATAGTACACGATACTTACGTGACGGGCTGTCTCCCCAGCAAAGGGGAATGTGGAAAAGACGGCGGCGCATCACTTCCGTGGTTTAAATAGGATGTCATGAACCATGCAATTTATTATTTATTTTGCGTTTATTAATTATGGGGGATGATTGTGTTAGGAGATAGTTAACCTGTTTATGTTTGGGTCGGATAGTTTCTCATGTTTGAGGGGTTAAAATTATGTGTTTTTGAATGAATTGTGTAACCTGTTGACGGTAAGCCTGTGGGGAGGGGCTATGGGTTCATAAGGGACGGTGTTGGCTAACAGCTAAAATGTGTTTACTCCATGAGTGATAGACAACCTAATTTAGTACTTTGATTTAGTTTATTTAAGTTATACCGTTTCACTTTTATCAAACAGTATATTTGTTTTGTTGCGGTTATAAATAAAGTTTGAGCTTAAATCAACCGACTAAGCCTATGTTTTCAAACGGACAAATAGAACCCCGTCACACTATGCATTTCTTTATTACGAAACCACACAGGTATTTGTTCAAAAGCATAACCTCCCTTCACATTTACTGCCTCTTGGGATGGGAATTTGAAAGCAAATGTATATTCGACCACCAAAAAAACAGTTAACCGATTAATGCAGCTATTCAATACTCATTGTTGTTTAACAATATGAGCATGTCTACTCAGGAGAGAGGCGGGTGCGGAGACGATTCACAGTCAGACCAGCTGTAGAGAAGACCCTCTCCGCTGGAATTTGGGCCTAAGATGAGGTTTGAGTCTGCGTGGTCTGCGTGTAGGGAGGGGCAGCAGCCGTATCATTAGCTAGTACTAGCTAGATCTGATGGATTTGGACATAAACGCGAGTGAAGTATAACCGGACGCGAGAGAGAGATCAGCACCTGCAGCTCTGCCCGCTGTGAGGGGCCGGTGAGCGGAGAAAAACACACCTTTAGACCTAACACACGTAGCTATGGCACTGGCGTATACATTGAATTATTCCATTTGATCATATGTAATCAACTTAGGCAAAAAAATATATATATATTCATAACTCATATTCGCATACCTGAATAATTTCGAATATTCGATTAATCGTTCCCATCCCTAACGGCCTCCATGGTTTTACATATCATCGACATAGGAGAAACTATGCAACACTGTGTGTATGTGTTTTATTGCGAGGGGTTTGCACCTGGTCCAGGACGACATCACTGATGGCTGGCAGACCCTCGGGCTTGTTCATGCTGGCGGACATGAACTGGAAACCCAGAAGAAACTTTCTGTCGTAGTGCTTCTTCTGCTCTGGGTCGATCGGCTTCCAATTTTCTAAAAGAGAAACCAAAACAGAAAGATTACCAGAACATTCGTTTATTGAAAACATCTGAAACTCACTCCCACAACCACCACTGTTCAAAACTCACCTTTTTCAGACTGGCTTTTAATGTGTTCTTATTGATGTGTTCTTATGTTGTTTTATAAGCTTGATTTCTAATTCAAATGTGTATGTTTTTACCATTGTAAAGTGTCTTTAAGCACATTTGTATTACTAACTAGGACTGTAGCCAATACTTCATTCATAACATTGACTTTTCAAAATCCTACATAGCTTGTTTTTGCAGATTAAGATCAAAATGTCTCCTATAACTCTAGAGCATTGTGAAGTCAAAATGTACTGAAAAAATATCAAATAATTAGCAAAATTCACCACAATCTATCTATCAAGCAATTCAAAAACTCCCAAGCCTAATTTGGACATGTACCGAACGTTTGCAACCCTAGTCATGACTTAAATCCCTCTTGTTCAAGCTTCTCTTTCTTGAGCTTATTGTTCAAACATTTGTTCTCTGTTTCTTATCCTATATCTAATAGAACTGCTCGGGTCTTGATAGATTGAGTGGGGAAGTTCATGAGATCTTTCTAGAGGGTTATCAAGAATAACTTTGATCCAATGACCTTTTCCCTCTCTGTCTGTCTGTGTATTCTCTTGTTCCGATTAACCCAGCCAAATCTTTGTTCTTGTTTTGTATCTATATCTACGCCGGGATCCGGAGTCGAGGCTGATCCTCTTGCTGTAGTCCTGTGTCCTGGATCCTCTATCCTGAGTTCTGGATTAAGTCGTGGACTTCAGGTCGTGGCTGAACCTGTCTCTGCGGTCCTGCCTTGGGTCTCGTCATGCTGCTTCCCTGATGGCTTCCTCAGGATTGTAGCTGACATCCTCGTGGATTAATCTTCTTATTACAGACACATGCATTTCCTAACATTCGGTCTATATGCTGTAAAATGTATTATCTCTTCGATTTACACACGGCATCTATTGCACGTCTGTCCGTCCTGGGAGAGGGATCCCTCCTCTGTTGCTCTCCCTGAGGTTTCTCCCATGTTCCCTTTAAACTGTGGGTTTTCTCTGGAAGTGTTTCCTTGTACGATGTGAGGGTCTAAGGACAGAGGGTCTAAGGACAGAGGGTCTAAGGACAGAGGGTCTGAGGACAGAGGGTCTGAGGACAGAGGGTCTGAGGACAGAGGGTCTGAGGACAGAGGGTCTGAGGACAGAGGGTGTCGTTTTCCTCATACTGATATTCTGAACAATCTGTGCTGTTGTATTTTCTGTAAAGTGTCTCTACTGTAGGCTATTTTTATTTTATGTACAGCACTTTGGCTCGACCAAAAATCGTTTATAAATGTGCTATATAAATAAAACTTGATTTGATACATCATGCTCTACCATCACATAACTATCATTTTCCACTGAGCAGTCAGGTAACACACGCCACTCCCAGGTGTTTAACAAAGCAAACACAAACGTAGCTGATGAGAGATTAGATGGCAGCTCAAGGTTCAGAGACCCACCCTCTTTGTACTGGTACTTCTTGTCAGGGTTGTTGGGATCCGGCTTGGTGTTTTCAGCGTCCATCTTGCCCTCTTTGTCCTCCTTGTCCTCCCAGGTCATATCCGGATCCTCTGGAGTGGAGACGACGGGGGGCTTCGTCTCTGGAACGGGGGTTGGTTCAGGCTCAGGAGGAACCACTACCTGCTCCTGCTGGAAAGAAGGGAGAAAAGGTCAGACTAGGGCTGAACGATATTGTAAAAAACTGACATTGCGATATTTTTCTCCATGACCTTCACCTAATTTTCCATGACCAAAACAATTACTCTTTCAGGTACCACTTTAAATGGTTTATTTTAACATGGAACAGGAAAATAAGGTCTGCATATGAAACTTGTTGTGCCTCTAAAACAAATCCAATAGGCTTACTAGCTTCTACACGCTAAAGCAACTAAAATCTCTCACCAGCAAAACACCTCGTCAGTTAAATGCCATTTTACGTTTCATGACTATACGATACAGTATTTATTATCATTATAGTATTACTATTTCGAGGATTAGATAAAATATAAATTATATTTGATGCAACTTTAGTTACATTTCCAATACTTTTCCAAAACTTTGGGAAAAATATAGTTTTCCAAAACTTTTCCAGGGCCTGGAATTAGCTTTTTGAATTTCCATGACTTTTCCAGGTTTTTAATGACCTGGATAAATGGTGGTGTTCCCGTGGGGGGAGGGGGGCAGAGGGAGGGGAGACCAGGTGCATGTTGGGAAAAAGTATTGTTACAGTGGATGAAGGGGGAGGGGGAGGGGCGTCTAAAGTCAAAGATGAATCTTGATTGGGCCAAATTTGACCTCGAGTCACCCAAAACAATTCTGCCGGGTCTCCCCAGACCCCAACACCAAACTCTACACTTTTTTTTTTAGAGACCTTCAGACTTGTCTAAAAATTAAGTGACGCAATCTGTAAAACTGAATACCTTTACAAAGATTCATATAAAAGCACCTCGTTAAGTCTTGTGTTTAACAGAGAAATAAGTCATTTAGCATCAAATGAGGGAACGTTGAGGTGACTGTAGGGATCATAAAACGTTGTACAAGCTTTGAAATGAATTATTAACTGCATTCCTGCACACACACACACACACCTCTTTAAAGGCATCGAGGAGGTCGCCCACGGTCTCCTTTTTGTTCAGATCCTTCATCTTCCGCTTCTTCTTTGGCACAGACACAGCAGCTGAAGGAAGGAAGTAAAACACAATGAGCCTCAGATCAACACAAACATAACCTGAGAGAAGATTCAGAGATATTAACTACACGTATTATCATGTTGTAACTAGAGCTCTACCCATATTAACCTTCCACAAATGAATGGGTATCTTTTGGTATGTGATGAATTTGTTGACAAGATAATCGTAATGTCTGTTGCTCTATTTACTGTCTCACATAGGCACCAATATTCATCTATTTTGGTTGGTCCATGTGTGCAGAAATCGCATATTATACTTATTTTTGGATCACCTGCATTCATACTAAAAAAAAACTTCAATATGTCCAAAACTCAGCTGCCCGCTTGCTCACCTCCACCCGACGCTCCGACCACATCACCCCTATCCTCCATGACCTCCAATACCGGCGGGCCAGATCTAATAGTAATTTGAAATTATCCTGTGTGTCTGGCAAATAAAGTCCAGACCCGCTCAAAAGTTACGGTTTATTTCATTTTAAGGATGAGCACCAAGCAACATCTCCAGGTGCTCCTTTGAGAACCAGGGCAAAAAAGTTATGTGCACCCCTGACAATAAACCTATAAACTTACCTTGCATAGTAGCTTCTACCAGGGCAGGGGGGAGCGTCTGTGGAGGAGGCGGAGTTTCAGTTTCCTCCCTATCCTCTTCTGTGGCAGGGGGAGGAGTCAATTCCTCTTCTGCTGTGGAAGGGGGAGGAGTCAATGCCTCTTCTGCTGTGGGAGGGGGAGGAGTCAGCACCTTTTCTGTGGGAGGGGGAGGAGTCAGCACCTTTTCTGTGGGAGGGGGAGGGGTCAATGCCTCTTCTGTGGGAGGGGGAGCAGTCGATTCCTCTTCTGCTGGAGGGGGAGGAGTCGATACCTCTTCTGCTGTGGGAGGGGGAGGAGTCAATGCCTCTTCTGCTGTGGGAGGGGGAGGAGTCAATGCCTCTTCTGATGTGGGAGGGGGAGGAGTCAATACCTCTTCTGCTATTAGGGGGGGAGGAGTCAGCTCCATTTCTTCAACACTTTCCGCTACAACTGGTACCGTTTCTGCAGGATCTGGCACCGGGGATTCTTCAATAACCTCCACTTGAGTAAGAGCGAGGCATTCTTCTTGCTCTTCAGTTTCGACGGGCGCTTTCTTCTCTTCAGGTTCGACGGACATCTCCTCTTCCTCCTCCTCTTCCTCCTCCTCCTCCTCGACGACAAGCTCAACCGGAGTCTCCTCGACAGGTGTGGGCTTCTCAACCACATGAGGAGATGAAAGTGGGGTTTGGAGAATTGGCGCCTGAATGACGGGGGTTTCTACCACGTCGCTGATATCGGGTTCGGCGATAGGGCTGTCGTCTCTCTCTGTCGTCGTGCGTGCGGTAATAGTTTCGGGCACCTCTGGATCTCGAGGGGCCGGCAGTGGGAGGCCATTGGGGAGACGAAGCTCCTCTGGTTGTGCAATGGGAGACTCAAGAGGGGCCTCCAGGTGAGCGGGGGGCACCACGACTGACGGCTTTTCTGGCTCCACTTCAGCGACACCATTCGTGGTAGAAAGAGAACAACGAGGCACATCTTCTACTTCTTCTTTCTGCTGCTTCACCACCACCACGTCTTTCTTGATTTTTGCAGCAGATCGTATCGCGGCAGGGAGGGGGGCAGGGTAGGCGGGCACTTCTGGGGCAGATTTGGGAGATGGGGTGGGGTCTCTGGTAGGCCGAGGAGCATCCATTACGTCTGCAATAACAGGGGCAGTTGGTGCAGGAGTGGGAAGAGGGAGAGTTTCGAGAGGGAGATCTTGAGGGGGTTCAGAGGGAGTAGTGTTTGTGTCAGAGGAGGCAGATTCTGTGAGGAGGGGTTCGCTTTTAGCAAGTTCAGGGGTTTTTGACGGAGGAGGGGGCGTAGGTCTCCCTCTGTCATCTGGAGGGGCCAGAAAAAAAAGATGTCAAGATGTTAGAAAAGTATCACTCGTCTCCCAGCTTGAGCTTCAATATCGGGATACCTCATGCAACCCAGAGACTTTCAATACACCAAACGCTTTTGAATGTATTGTCAATTTGATCCGTCTGCCCTGTATCTATTTTATGTTTTGTTATTTGTACTGTTAAGAGTATTCCTTTGATTCCTTGTAAGGTGACCTTGGGTGCCTTGATAGGTGCCTACAAATATGATGTTTTATTATTTATTTATTACATGTATCTGTGATCCTCTCAAGAATGGAAGTAGTCATCACATACAGAGCATCAACTAGTTCCTGAGCAGTGTCCTTCACATGCTGATATCCAAGAGAGGGAGTTACCCAGTCACAAGATGGAGGAATAGAAAGCAGTATTCAATGTTTACTTCAGATTAGCTCCACGTCAGAAATGAGCATGCTTGTCATATGTCTATCTCCAAAGAGGCTGAATCACATGTTAATCACATAGCTATCATGTGCCTCAAACAGTCCTGATGCTCTTCTAGGTAATCACACATCCTGTCAGTCTTCAGAAAACAATAATTTTAGAGTTAATATTGAATTTATTGTCATGGCTGAAACTTAACAATGTTTTTTAATAAAAGTTAATCTGCTGATTATGTTCTCGTTTAATAATTTGATGTATAAATATGCATAAATAGTAATACATGTCCATCCCAGTTTCACAGTGTCTAAGGAGAAGTATTAAAATGGCTGGTTTTGTCAGTCCAAATAACAAAGACTTTTTCTTCCACTATTTTATAGACCAAATAATGACTTGAGAAAGCATTTGTCAGTTGCAGCTCAGTCAGATCTTGTTATATCGGCAATATTAAAACAATAATTGTGAAATTGTACTTGTAAAAAGTCCTGTGTGAACTCACCAGGTCTAACCAGCGCTGCAGCAGATGTGACGCTCTCACCGTTCGCCTGAACCGTCGGACTGTCTGATAACTGAAGGAGACACAAAACACACCACAAAGAAAGTAAGAATTACATCATCAGTGAACACAACACTAACTGTTAGAGCCAGTATTTTGTTTTTATAAGAAAGGCCACCTAATCGTGACGTCTGTAGTCAACCAGAGTATAAAAGACTACATTTCCCATGGCGCCTCCTCTGAAAAACAGTTTCTAACCGTCCAATTACCCTTTAAGTTATCAAGTTATATTAGAGGGTTTATGCAGGAATCCTGAAGTCAAATGTAAGACATTTAAAGACCCTCCCCATACATTTTAAGACCTCATCGTCACTTTGAGTTTTAACCGGTTACCTTGGCGACACACTTTACCTCACATTGACTATATACAGCAGGGATCACCAACTACATTTGTCCAAGGGCCAAAATGTATCCAATAGACACTATCGCGGGCCGGGGGGTACAGGTACTGCATAAAGCTTAGCAGACTCTTCACGCTAACGAAGGATCACTTCTAGGCAGGGTTGGGAGGGTTACTTTGTAAATGTAATCAGTTACTGAATACTGAATACATGCTCTGAAAGTAATCAGAATACAGTTACAGTTATGTGTCTTATAAAAGTAACGTGTTCAGGTTACTTTTAGAATACTTTTGGAATACTTTCTTTTTCCATAACAGATGGGTATGTTTTGGTGAGCAGGAGACACTTGTTTTACTGTTTTAATGGCGTATCAAGAACTCAAACACAACATCTTGGTGTCATTCTGGACAGCTCCCTCTCATCTGCACCCCACATAAAAAACATCACCCGGACTGCATTCTCCTACTGTAAACCTTTCCTTAGAATATGTTATGAATTGTAAGGTGTCCTTGGGTGCTTTGAAAGGCGCCCCTAAATAGAATGAATTATCATTATTATTATTATTATTATTATCTGAAACGATGTAATAACTTTTAAAACTTGTTCCAGTCACTTGCCCCATGCATTCAGCAGCAGCAGGCCATTCACTTTGATTTGATCCCGTTATAAAAGTCATGCAGTGTGCACACAGTTCTGCCGGTAATGAATATTACATTTTGTGAGGAAACTTTTCCACCAATAATTCCAATAAGTATTCCAAAATGTATTCACTTCAGGTTTACGAAAGTAACTGTAATCAGATTACTCGTTTTTCAAATGTAACGCCAGCTAAATACAGTTAGCCTACTTGATTTTTGTATTCTGATTACGTAACGCCGTTAAACATATTCCGTTACAACCCAACCCTGCTTCTAGGCTACTGTCCCGCAGCTCCTGCCTCTCTGTTGGACTCTGTCGCAGCGGGGCTGCTGCTGTGGTGCGGAGCGCACAAAGCAGACTCTTCACAACGAAGGATCACTTCTTCTTCTTCTTCAAGGAAGGGAAGGTTTCGCAGTACGCAGTCTACTGTCCCGCAGCTACTGCCTCTCTGTTGGACTCCGGTACTGAACCTTACTCACGAGACGTTGTAAAAAAAAAATGGGTGGGGGGCGAACGCAGTAACCACTCCGCCAACGCCACAGTCACCCCCGTCGTGCGGGCCGGATGAGAATGTCTGGCGGGCCGGATGTGGCCCGCGGGCCGCCAGTTGGTGGTCACTGATATACAGTATTGATTGTCCTTCCTCCTTATCTTCCAACCATTTGGACGCAGACTTGCATTTCCCCATAACGATGTTGTTTAACAACCGGCGTAAACGGACCTTCGCGCTATCAAGCAGTGAGCGTGCGATGTCCTGTTCAGATGACGTCAAACCCAACGGGATGCCATAAATAAACTACACAGAATCACACCACACACCTACGCAACAGGGTTTCCGTTAGCCGGTAATTACCGGTTTTTAGCTGGTAAAATTGAATAAAAACCGGTAAATTCAAAACCTGCCGGTTAAAATGTCCGATGCTCCGATCGATTGGCCGCCGGTTATTATCGGCCGATATTCACTCTTAATAGTTTGATCGGTGCTCTCTATAAAGGCCGATCAGGAGAGCTGGGTCTGATCGATATGGACATAAACGCGAGTGAAGTGTAACCGGACGAGAGAGAGATCAGATCAGCTGCTCCTTAATCACCCGAAACCCCGCCCACTATTTAGCGAGCTGCATGAGAAACTGACGGGCTGTCAGGAGAGAGAGAGAGAGAGAGAGAGAGAGAGAGAGAGAGAGAGAGAGAGAGAGAGAGAGGGAGAGAGAGAGAGAGAGAGAGAGAGAGAGAGAGAGAGAGAATAATGTACTTCATCTACAAGTAGTTTGTTTGAATGTAATTATGTTGTTTGTGGAATCATTTATTGAAAAATGAATCTGAACTTTTCGATCTGTTACGATTATAAACTGCAGCAATATAAAAATGAGCCCCGTGAACTGAGTTTTAAACATCAGCATATCCGGTCCTAGTCCGGTAATTACCTGCTAACGGAAACTCTGCTACACAACTCTTATTCTTATTATTGATACATGACCGGTAAGTTTCAAATTTGTCCGGTAAAATAAATTCTGTTCAGACATTTGACCGGCAAGAAAAAATCCTAGCGGAAACCCTGATACGCAATGATTACATTCAGGCAGACTGTAGAACACCTCTTTGGACAATTTATATACTTATTGAAAACAAGCTACAAAATGTAATACCTTGGAAAATGCTGTATAATAGCCTTAATTTTCGCTAAATTGATTTATCAACTTTTAATACTTTTTAAGACCCCGCGGACCCCCTGCTCATCTAAAAACCATCGGTGGCCAAGCAGCTCTTCAAACTGTAAGTATTATAAAGGAAAGACAACGAGTTAAAAAAATGTCTGTTTAAGGCGTCTAGTGGCTTGATAGAGAAACAAGGAAGGAAGCCACGACACTAATGCTTCCAAATAGAGTAATTCACGTTGTTGGATCTATGTAGCACATGTGAGAATGACGTGATTTTTGACAGGTCGTAGTGTTACATGTGTTCGAGGAATGGAAATCTGCAGCATTCCCAGTAAAGTCGTAACATATGGAGCGCAGGCAAGTCCATTCCTGTCTACAGGTGCTACAATAGACTTAAGCTGACGTTTAGACAGGAGGAATGTTTTGTGATATATATGTGTGTATATAAGATTTGAATATTGCAGTAACGGTGTCACTTTGGATAATTAAAAGACACGTGTTGGTGTTGTAGGCGTCTTCTTTCAATATGATTTCTACTAATCCTCTACAGATAAACAAAATTCCTGAGCGCTTAGTCTTTTGTGGTTGTCATGCAAGTTTAAAAAGTAAAAGCAACATGACAGCGAGTCAGTCATTTCACTTAAATGTAGTTTCATAATTTGCCTGAATCGTTTATAGAAGTTATTACATTGATAATCAAAAAGATATTAAAATGAAATCAGTTCAGCTGCTTTGAAAATCCTGTTAAAATACAACAAATAAAATAAAGAATGATAGTAACATTAAAAAGTGCCATTTTGTAAATTCACAGTCTTTGAGGTTGACATTGTTACAAACCCTGATGTACATATGGAAAGTAGGGCTGCACGATACATCGCGTCGTGACGATAATCGCAATTTCTTTAAACATTTTTTTAGGACGTGCGATATTAAGTAGGCAAATGAACTCAAGCACGTCAAGTTACAATTCTTTTGCTGCTTGCTACAAAAGGAAAACTTGCACGGCTCTCATGTCAGGGGCACTTGAGTGAGTGACCTTATCCTTACACCTGTATCTACTTGTCTTTTTATTTTATATTTCTTTATAACTAATGCTGTTGATATATTGTGATTTTAAGGCTGTCTATTATCATCTGGCCGGGGACAACAGCTGGAAATTAGCCATGTCGGCTAAATCTGCTCCATTTACTGTTTTTGTGACAGTTCATCGATGGGGACTGTCCACGACACTATAAATAAATAAGTAAGTAAACTACCAATCACAATCAAATCTCCAAAGAAAACGGACGGAGATTTAAAAGGTAAAAACACTGAATGAAGTCGTTTCCTGTGTTTCTCCAGGACAGTTCGGCGCTGCTAACCGAGCTAGCTTAGCTTGTTGCTCTGATAACTTCAGATCCAGACGTCCGTGACTAAAATCCTTCATCCGGTTAAATATAGTTAAAAAGAATACCAATTGTTTAGCATTAAAGTTCAAGAAAGGAAAAAAAAACTGTCTTTTCTTCAATTCCTGTATGTTTTCATATCACAGGGAAGAAAACATATCGCCATGTCAGTTTTATACAATATCGTGCAGCCCTAATGGAAAGTGAAAGAAGCATACGACTCATAACACTTAGTTTTAATTGTTTAAGTCATCTCTGAGTGTTATAGCAGTCTTACAAGTCACCATTGAGGTGATGATAAATAACATTGTGTAACCCATAGAGTAGAATATATAAGAAAAGTATGATTTGTAGTCAGTCTTTAACCTAAACTCCTATTTCTTAAATGTACATATCATTGTTGTAAAGGTTTCAAAATTACAGGAGCAAAGTAGCAGCAGATATTAAAGTACATGCTTTTAGTATATTGCCTAAATACAACTAATTGGTTGTTGAATTAACAAAAATAAGGTAATAATTCTAATGCTGTCAAAATTATCGCGTTAACGGCGGTAATTAATTTTTTGAATTAATTGCGTTAAAATATTTAACGCATTTAACGCATGTGCAGAATGGACCGTCCCATACGTGCCACCAGTGGCAGCGCCAGGGTATGGCTGGGGTAGGCTACACCCATACCAAGAAATGGCTTAGCCCCACCATGAAAAATGATGTTAAAGTAAGCTAAATAAAGTCCGCCAACTCACGGAGTAAATTGCACAGACAGCAGTTAGTAAGATTGATTTCAGAAGCCACTTGTCTGGAAATACCGAAGACCAGAAACGGTTTTGAAAACTTTTGTCACGTAGTGATCGTCTTCTCAATAGAACATCTTTGATAATGTCTTCTGGCCAATCAGAATCACGATAACGGCGTGGTGTTGTTGCAGGAAGTCCCGACGGAGAATACTTTTGCTGTAGTACATCTCTATATACATCGATACAACATTAATGAATTAAGACCCCACGGTTTGATGATTGATAGGTGTGTGAGCTGTCTTTCATTTTGACACACAGAATTTTTTTATAATAAACAGATACTGTATGTTAAATGGATATATCCGCCTTCTTTCATTTATCTTTCCATTCCCACAACAATATACATAAAGAAATGGCATATTTTGGACATAGTTCGAATGGTGATTAATCTGATTAATTAATTTTTAAGCTGTGATTAATCTGATTAAAAATTGTAATCGTTTGACAGCCCTAAATAATTCATAAAACAATTGTATTAAAAACACATTTAAATAAGATGACAATTATATTTTAACTAATTAGGCTATTAAAACCTTCCAAATTGACACGTGTTGCATCCCCTAGCTTAAGTAAAAAGCATAAGCAACATGACAGTGAGTGAGTCATTTCACTAAACGTACATTTTACAAATTTGCCTGAATCTTTGTATGCGTCTAAAAATAGAAAGGTGAAACTGAAGCAGTGTGCTAGTGTTTCTGCTGTGTTGGCACTCATTGAAGCTCACCTGTGGTGGGGTTGGGGTCGAGCCGCTGCGACCCCCGGACATAATCTCATCTGTAATATCCCGACCTCCTTGGTTAGGGTCTCTTATTCTGATCTGTGGAGGAAAAGGAGACGACACGTATGGTTACCGGTGAATCCGTGTGTGAGAGTTAGGAAGTTAACATGTGTCAGGGAGACGACAGAAGCATGTCAGAGAATGCCATCATACACATTTCTATTCAATACAATACAGAATAACCTGGCAATGCAACAATTAGATCTTTCATTTAATATTATCGGCATGGTAACACTTAAAATACACGCCTCAGTCATGTGAAGCAACCAATATACACATAAAGGGAATAAGAGCAACCGGATTCGAGGTGAAATTCAATATAATCCATAATATAATCTGAATGTGAGTGAAGGACAGTGGGAGGGTGAAAGGGTTCAACCGTTCAGCCTGAGGACAGCAACATGTAAGAGTAGAGTTCCCATGATGCAATGCTTACATCGTCAGCCCTTTTTGGTGACTGGTCGCTGACCGATTCAATGAAAGCTAAATATCTCACATTGTGAACACTGAGGCACGCAGGGAAAAATCCAAACTGTACACGCTATGCAAATTCCTCGGCTGCACACAATGTGCAGCCGTCTGATTGTCACCAGAAAGACTTTTTTTTTAAACACACACACAGACAGAGTCACAGACAGAGAGACAGACAGACACACAGAGAGACAGAGACACACACAGACAGAGACACACACACACACACACAAGATCTAATCAATTACCAAGGAGTGCCATTACATTACAAACACATGCTCTCCTTTTTCCTCTCACTCTCACTCCACATACTTAAAGAGCTGTCATGCTATGAGCTACCGCTGCTAAATCTAAGCACACACACACACACACTCCGGACAATTATTCAACTGGAAAAGTTTACAGGCCTACTGTTGGATTTTAAGAAATATTTGCTCGTCGTCACTGACCTTTCAAATCTACACCCCCCTTCTCCATTTCGTTAGCATTACTAACCTTAACAGGCCTCTCATCCTGGGGCTGTGGGTTCAGTGATCCAGACGCTGGACTTTAAACTCCACAAAGCAGCAGCAGCTCCACAAGTTTTGTAACTTTAACTCCGCATAGCTCAGACACACACACACATCTACACTTAGCCTGGGCCTGACTGTCAGTACGCCAGCTAGCTCACTCGCTCGCTACTTGAATAACTGTCTAAGCAGAATAGGGGAGGAAAGAAAAAGAAAAAAAATAGGATAACGCGAGTGGCCTTGTAAAGCTATGGTACTGGAATGTGCTGCCCCTCCCACAGAGGCTAACAGACAGTTAAAGGGGCCGGGGAGTGAACGAGGTGCAAAGGAGGAGGGGGGAGGGGGGGGAGGGGGGGGAGAAAGAAAATCAAATGAGCAGCAGCTAGCTGAAGAAACTCCCCCTTTCCCTCATTCTTTGCCCTGTCATCCTGCGGGGCATTCCTCTGATATATCTTCTTTTTTTTCAAGCTCACCCCTTTTAGAGAGGAAGGGGAGGGTTGGTTAGCCCTTCCGGCTCAAAAGGGGGAGGAGATGGTGGCCACGTGGAGCTGAGCTATGTGCTGACATGTCCTTCAACCCCCCCTCCTCCTCCACCTCCTTCCCATGGGTCTTTTTCTCTGACACACAGAGCAGAAAAGGGGGCAATTTTGCAGAGACTTTTGACCGTAACCAGCTTGTTAAAAAAGGGAGAAGAGTGGGGGGGGGAAAGGGTTGCAGTTAACGCTGTAAGGACAAGAACGGCCGATGTGTTATCAGAAATCATTTCTAACTGTTGCTAGATTATATCAAGTGGTACAAACTACACTCTTACACTTATAACTGACAAAGGATATATTTTAGGACTTTTGACCGTAACCAGAAATGGTGGAAGACTGTGTGTGTTATCTGAAATCTGTTCTTACTGTTTACAGATTATCTCAAACAAACTATAGTCTCCCTTTTATTGAATTGTAAGAGACGTTATGGAGCTTATAACTGACAGTGGATTTGTTTTAGGAGTTCTTATCCGTGTTGAAAGGACATGTTGAATGGTTTTAAACTGATTTGATCTCATGGTTTATTCCGCGACGCATAGTGTGTGAAGTCCGTTTCATTCTGAATCGGTTGACAGAACATTTAGAAAAGGCATCAAGTCACAGATATAGAAACCCTCATGCTTGCTCTGCACTTATTCTATTTGTTTTATGCGTCTATTGTCACGTTTTAAGTCTTTTAACATGCTGCTGTGACAAAAAAAATATCCCTAACCTTAGTTCAACTTAAAAGAAAATGCTAACAATTGGCTTTCCAGATCATAAAACCAAAAGGCAGCCACTATTAAAATGGTTCAACAGGAGGAAAACTGATGCAAGTACACTAGGGTTGCAGAATTAATCTAAATCGCAATATGGACAAGAGCAATATTTAATTTCAGGATGCACAATATTTGTTAAAGGCTACGTGCTGCAGAGCCATCCCGAGCTACAAATCGACTTAACACAACAAATGTGTCTCTCAAAAAGCCCACAATGATCATTTAATTCAATTGTTCTGGAGGGACCTTTGGGACGAAGAAGCAGGCCGACTTAGCTTCATCATCAGAGCCACCTAAAGTGTGCATACCACTCTTAACAACCTAAACTAAAATGGTCTGAAGAAGATCCATCATGTCCTCTCTGC
>JAPTMU010000217.1:0-50000 GCA_028583405.1 Pogonophryne albipinna
GTTCAGGAACTCCGGACAGGTAACGAGTACTGCAGTACACCTCAGAGCTACATGTTGTACTTGTTATACTTCTGAGGAAGCAGGGGGGTTACTTTGTGAGAGAACTCTCCTCCCTCTGAAAAGTCACTACACAGGCTCGATATGTTAACAAGGTTTGAAACATATCTTGAAAAAAACGTTTTTTTTAAATCTGTTAAAGATAACAGAAACATGTAAAGAAGATGTGTGTACTATGTCTGAAAGAAATGTCCAAAAATATTATTGCAACATTAAAAATAGGTCAAAATGTTCCAAAACATATGTGGGGAAAATACCTACAAAATATTCTTCTTCCACGTCTGGAGGTTACTCATCAAATTATAAGATAGGACTTTATTCATCCCGAAGGAAATAGTTGTGCCAGAGTTACAAAAATACAATAAACACATCCTTTACTCGAGTAGAAGTACAGATACTCGTGTTTAAAAATACTCTGGTGAAAGTAGAAGTACTGACTAAACTTCTTTACTCAGGTAAAAGTAAAGAGGCTTTGAAGTGTACTTAAGTAAAAAGTACCCATAACTAGCAGCTGCTTTAAAGAGTACCTGACCTCCCTTTATATTAATAGAACAATAATGTCATTGTTAGCTAATGAATGTTTCCATGCTGAACAACGGCAACATGACAACGTTTCCATTGGTCCCTCTTCTTTAGAGAAGACCAGGAAATGATGGATACACGGATCGTGTTCAAATCAATAGGCACGCAATGACTCTAAAGAATAATGATCACGCCACCAAACACACATTCAGACTAAAGGAACCAGCTGTTTGGGAAATGAGAGAAGTAGAAAGTACAGGTATTTGGGTTCAACATGTAAGAAGTAGAAAGTACAGGTATTTGGGTTCAACATGTAAGAAGTAGAAAGTACAGGTATTTGTGTTCAACATGTAAGAAGTAGAAAGTACAGGTATTTGGGTTCAACATGTAAGAAGTAGAAAGTACAGGTATTTGGGTTCAACATGTGAGAAGTAGAAAGTACAGGTATTTGGGTTCAACATGTAAGAAGTAGAAAGTACAGGTATTTGGGTTCAACATGTAAGAAGTAGAAAGTACAGGTATTTGGGTTCAACATGTAAGAAGTAGAAAGTACAGGTATTTGGGTTCAACATGTAAGAAGTAGAAAGTACAGGTATTTGGGTTCAACATGTAAGAAGTAGAAAGTACAGGTATTTGAGTTCAACATGTAAGAAGTAGAAAGTACAGGTATTTGGGTTCAACATGTAAGAAGTAGAAAGTACAGGTATTTGGGTTCAACATGTAAGAAGTAGAAAGTACAGGTATTTGTGTTCAACATGTAAGAAGTAGAAAGTACAGGTATTTGGGTTCAACATGTGAGAAGTAGAAAGTACAGGTATTTGGGTTCAACATGTAAGAAGTAGAAAGTACAGGTATTTGAGTTCAACATGTAAGAAGTAGAAAGTACAGGTATTTGGGTTCAACATGTAAGAAGTAGAAAGTACAGGTATTTGGGTTCAACATGTAAGAAGTAGAAAGTACAGGTATTTGTGTTCAACATGTAAGAAGTAGAAAGTACAGGTATTTGGGTTCAACATGTGAGAAGTAGAAAGTACAGGTATTTGGGTTCAACATGTAAGAAGTAGAAAGTACAGGTATTTGGGTTCAACATGAGAGAAGTAGAAAGTACAGGTATTTGGGTTCAACATGTAAGAAGTAGAAAGTACAGGTATTTGGGTTCAACATGTAAGAAGTAGAAAGTACAGGTATTTGGGTTCAACATGTAAGAAGTAGAAAGTACAGGTATTTGAGTTCAACATGTAAGAAGTAGAAAGTACAGGTATTTGGGTTCAACATGTAAGAAGTAGAAAGTACAGGTATTTGGGTTCAACATGTAAGAAGTAGAAAGTACAGGTATTTGTGTTCAACATGTAAGAAGTAGAAAGTACAGGTATTTGGGTTCAACATGTGAGAAGTAGAAAGTACAGGTATTTGGGTTCAACATGTAAGAAGTAGAAAGTACAGGTATTTGGGTTCAACATGAGAGAAGTAGAAAGTACAGGTATTTGGGTTCAACATGTAAGAAGTAGAAAGTACAGGTATTTGGGTTCAACATGTAAGAAGTGGAAAGTACAGGTATTTGGGTTCAACATGTAAGAAGTAGAAAGTACAGGTATTTGGGTTCAACATGTAAGAAGTAGAAAGTACAGGTATTTGGGTTCAACATGTAAGAAGTAGAAAGTACAGGTATTTGGGTTCAACATGTAAGAAGTAGAAAGTACAGGTATTTGGGTTCAACATGTAAGAAGTAGAAAGTACAGGTATTTGAGTTCAACATGTAAGAAGTAGAAAGTACAGGTATTTGAGTTCAACATGTAGAAAGTACAGGTATTTGAGTTCAACATGTAAGAAGTAGAAAGTACAGGTATTTGAGTTCAACATGTAAGAAGTAGAAAGTACAGGTATTTGGGTTCAACATGTAAGAAGTAGAAAGTACAGGTATTTGGGTTCAACATGTAAGAAGTAGAAAGTACAGGTATTTGAGTTCAACATGTAAGAAGTAGAAAGTACAGGTATTTGAGTTCAACATGTAAGAAGTAGAAAGTACAGGTATTTGGGTTCAACATGTAAGAAGTAGAAAGTACAGATATTTGAGTTCAACATGTAAGAAGTAGAAAGTACAGGTATTTGAGTTCAACATGTAAGAAGTAGAAAGTACAGGTATTTGAGTTCAACATGTAAGAAGTAGAAAGTACAGGTATTTGGGTTCAACATGTAAGAAGTAGAAAGTACAGATATTTGAGTTCAACATGTAAGAAGTAGAAAGTACAGGTATTTGAGTTCAACATGTAAGAAGTAGAAAGTACAGGTATTTGGGTTCAACATGTAAGAAGTAGAAAGTACAGGTATTTGTGTTCAACATGTAAGAAGTAGAAAGTACAGGTGTTTGTGTTCAACATGTAAGAAGTAGAAAGTACAGGTATTTGTGTTCAACATGTAAGAAGTAGAAAGTACAGGTATTTGAGTTCAACATGTAAGAAGTAGAAAGTACAGGTATTTGGGTTCAACATGTAAGAAGTAGAAAGTACAGGTATTTGAGTTCAACATGTAAGAAGTAGAAAGTACAGGTATTTGAGTTCAACATGTAAGAAGTAGAAAGTACAGGTATTTGAGTTCAACATGTAAGAAGTAGAAAGTACAGGTATTTGAGTTCAACATGTAAGAAGTAGAAAGTACAGGTATTTGGGTTCAACATGTAAGAAGTAGAAAGTTCAGGTATTTGAGTTCAACATGTAAGAAGTAGAAAGTACAGGTATTTGTGTTCAACATGTAAGAAGTAGAAAGTACAGGTATTTGAGTTCAACATGTAAGAAGTAGAAAGTACAGGTATTTGGGTTCAACATGTAAGAAGTAGAAAGTACAGGTATTTGTGTTCAACATGTAAGAAGTAGAAAGTACAGGTATTTGGGTTCAACATGTAAGAAGTAGAAAGTACAGGTATTTGGGTTCAACATGTAAGAAGTAGAAAGTACAGGTATTTGGGTTCAACATGTAAGAAGTAGAAAGTACAGGTATTTGAGTTCAACATGTAAGAAGTAGAAAGTACAGGTATTTGGGTTCAACATGTAAGAAGTAGAAAGTACAGGTATTTGGGTTCAACATGTACGAAGTAGAAAGTACAGGTATTTGAGTTCAACATGTAAGAAGTAGAAAGTACAGGTATTTGTGTTCAACATGTAAGAAGTAGAAAGTACAGGTATTTGAGTTCAACATGAGAGAAGTAGAAAGTACAGGTATTTGGGTTCAACATGAGAGAAGTAGAAAGTACAGGTATTTGAGTTCAACATGTAAGAAGTAGAAAGTACAGGTATTTGAGTTCAACATGTAAGAAGTAGAAAGTACAGGTATTTGAGTTCAACATGTAAGAAGTAGAAAGTACAGGTATTTGTGTTCAACATGTAAGAAGTAGAAAGTACAGGTATTTGGGTTCAACATGTACGAAGTAGAAAGTACAGGTATTTGAGTTCAACATGTAAGAAGTAGAAAGTACAGGTATTTGTGTTCAACATGTAAGAAGTAGAAAGTACAGGTATTTGAGTTCAACATGAGAGAAGTAGAAAGTACAGGTATTTGGGTTCAACATGAGAGAAGTAGAAAGTACAGGTATTTGAGTTCAACATGTAAGAAGTAGAAAGTACAGGTATTTGAGTTCAACATGTAAGAAGTAGAAAGTACAGGTATTTGAGTTCAACATGTAAGAAGTAGAAAGTACAGGTATCTGTGTTCAACATGTAAGAAGTAGAAAGTA
The DNA here is from genome assembly GCA_028583405.1 of Pogonophryne albipinna. Classification (NCBI taxonomy): domain Eukaryota; kingdom Metazoa; phylum Chordata; class Actinopteri; order Perciformes; family Artedidraconidae; genus Pogonophryne; species Pogonophryne albipinna. The sequence continues at coordinate 4,307 of JAPTMU010000217.1, forward strand.
CAGGTATTTGAGTTCAACATGTAAGAAGTAGAAAGTACAGGTATTTGTGTTCAACATGTAAGAAGTAGAAAGTACAGGTATTTGGGTTCAACATGTAAGAAGTAGAAAGTACAGGTATCTGTGTTCAACATGTAAGAAGTAGAAAGTACAGGTATCTGTGTTCAACATGTAAGAAGTAGAAAGTACAGGTATTTGGGTTCAACATGTAAGAAGTAGAAAGTAAAAAGTCGTCTGAAAAATAAGTAGTGGAGTAAAGAACTGATGCCAGAACGAAGTATTTGTACTCCACTACTTCCGTCCTCTGAACGTAAAACATCAGAACTCTGACTCCTCCCTCTTCCTGCAGACGTGCGTGTGTTCGAACCGCTTCCTGGTGCAGAGCAAGATCCACGATGTGTTCGTGGAGAAGCTCAGCCGAGCGATGGATGCCGAACTCGTGCTGGGTCACGGCTCGGAGCCCAGCACCACGCAGGGCCCGCTGATCAACAACAGAGCTGCAGAGAAGGTGAACCACAAACTACTCAAGATGTAATCACAGGAGTTTCACTCACAGCAACGGGTCGACAGGGAGAGATCTCGCTCTGCAGAGAGAACAAGACGTATCAGTATGTAGTGTCTCCACTTTAAAGAGTCCTCTCCTGCTGATGGTCAGGTGTATATCAGTATGTAGAGTCTCTACTTTAAAGAGTCCTCTCCTGCTGATGTTCAGGTGTATATCAGTATGAAGTGTCTCTACTTTAAAGAGTCCTCTCCTGCTGATGTTCAGGTGTATATCAGTATGTAGTGTCTCCACTTTAAAGAGTCCTCTCCTGCTGATGGTCAGGTGTATATCAGTATGTAGAGTCTCTACTTTAAAGAGTCCTCTCCTGCTGATGTTCAGGTGTATATCAGTATGTAGTGTCTCTACTTTAAAGAGTCCTCTCCTGCTGATGTTCAGGTGTATATCAGTATGTAGTGTCTCTACTTTAAAGAGTCCTCTCCGGCTGATGTTCAGGTATATATCAGTATGTAGTGTCTCCACTTTAAAGAGTCCTCTCCTGCTGATGTTCAGGTGTATATCAGTATGTAGTGTCTCTACTTTAAAGAGTCCTCTCCGGCTGATGTTCAGGTGTATATCAGTATGTAGTGTCTCTACTTTAAAGAGTCCTCTCCTGCTGATGTTCAGGTGTATATCAGTATGTAGTATCTCTACTTTAAAGAGTCCTCTCCTGCTGATGTTCAGGTGTATATCAGTATGTAGTGTATCTACTTTAAAGAGTCCTCTCCTGCTGATGTTCTGGTGTATATCAGTATGTAGTGTCTCTACTTTAAAGAGTCCTCTCCTGCTGATGTTCAGGTGTATATCAGTATGTGGTGTCTCTACTTTAAAGAGTCCTCTCCTGCTGATGTTCTGGTGTATATCAGTATGTAGTGTCTCTACTTTAAAGAGTCCTCTCCTGCTGATGTGCAGGTGTTTATCAGTATGTAGTGTCTCTACTTTAAAGAGTCCTCTCCTGTTGATGTTCAGGTGTTTATCAGTATGTAGAGTCTCTACTTTAAAGAGTCCTCTCCTGCTGATGTTCAGGTGTATATCAGTATGTAGTGTCTCTACTTTAAAGAGTCCTCTCCTGCTGATGTGCAGGTGTTTATCAGTATGTAGTGTCTCTACTTTAAAGAGTCCTCTCCTGTTGATGTTCAGGTGTATATCAGTATGTAGTGTCTCCACTTTAAAGAGTCCTCTCCTGCTGATGTTCAGGTGTATATCAGTATGTAGTGTCTCTACTTTAAAGAGTCCTCTCCTGCTGATGTTCAGGTGTATATCAGTATGTAGAGTCTCTACTTTAAAGAGTCCTCTCCTGCTGATGTTCAGGTGTATATCAGTATGTAGTGTCTCTACTTTAAAGAGTCCTCTCCTGCTGATGTTCAGGTGTATATCAGTATGTAGTGTCTCTACTTTAAAGAGTCCTCTCCTGCTGATGTTCAGGTGTATATCAGTATGTAGTGTCTCTACTTTAAAGAGTCCTCTCCTGCTGATGTGCAGGTGTTTATCAGTATGTAGTGTCTCTACTTTAAAGAGTCCTCTCCTGCTGATGTTCAGGTGTTTATCAGTATGTAGTGTCTCTACTTTAAAGAGTCCTCTCCTGTTGATGTTCAGGTGGAAAAGTTGAATCCAGATGTATTTTCTCTCTCCATTCATTCTTCTGAGCTGAGGGGGCGGGGCTTAATGACAGGAGGCGGGGCTTAAGGGGAAACTCAACTGCGCTCTATGAGCTACATACGGGTACTTCTGCTCTCACAGCAAGGCATGATGGGTAATCTGCAACGTTTTGCTCTAGAGAATCTCAGGCCAATTTGTCCTCATGAGCCAATGAGCAGCTCTCACAGGAAAGAACAGGCTGTATCCAGTTCTTATTAAACATCCTGTTATATTTTACTATAATTTTTTTATGTTATTATAGTTTTCTTAACATAGTTCTCCATCTGTGTTTTTAATCTTAAAACACCAAGTCAAATTCCTCGTACGTGTCAACCTACCTGGTGATAAACCTGGTTCTGGTTCTGATGGTGTGTGCAGGTGGAGGCCCAGATCTCGGACGCGGTGTCCCGGGGGGCGAAGGTTCTGCGGGGGGGGAAGCGTCTGGACGGCTCCTTCGTGCAGCCCACGCTCCTCACTGACGTCTCCACAGACATGATCTGCACCCGGGAGGAGACCTTCGGCCCGCTGCTGCCCGTCATCAGGTCTGAGACACTCATAAAGCTGTTTGATCTGTCCCCGGCTTGAGCTTCAACCTCAGGATCCATGTATCTGTGATCCTCAGGATCCATGTATCTGTGATCCTCAGGATCCATGTATCTGTGATCCTCAGGATCCATGTATCTGTGATCCTCTCCAGATGGAAGGAGTCATCACATACAGAGACTAGTTCCTGAACAGTGTCCTTCACATGCTGATATCCAAGAGAGGGAGTTACACAGTCACAAGATGGAGGAATAGAAAGCAGTATTCAATGTTTACTTCAGATTAGCTCCACGTCAGAAATGAGCATGCTTGATGTCTCTCTCCATAGAGGCTGAATCATCATGTTAATCACATAGCTATCATCTGCCTCAAACAGTCCTGATGCTCTTCTAGGTAATCACACATCCTGTCCTGTTCACAGCTACAGTTGATACCTTTGTTAGCATGCTGCTCTCATGTTGGAAGAGGACACTCAGGATCTCTTTAGTACCGAAATGTCCCAAACTGTATTAGGAAAATATCAAATAAGGACATTGGCATCCTAACCCACCTTGCACCAAAGATCAAACCAGCACTTTGAAACAACATTTATTGTTGTGTTAAACTTGAGGGTCATTTTTCTATTTTACTTTTTGTTTCATTCAATATAATATATTCCATTAAATGTGATTTAATAGTCAAATAATTATTGTACACATGAATCCAATAACGACCTTTTTTATAAAGCTAAAAAGGAAAGAGAAAAATCTAAACGGAGAATAAATGATATGTATTTTGTGTATGTCTTCAATCAATGCCATCATGTGTCTGTATTCCTGTAGCTTAGTAACACTGTATATTGTAAAGTACTCAATGTATTCAATATTTTTGCTTTAGGATTTATGATTGGTAAATACTTGCTGCTAATGTTAATTATCTCTTTTTAAATATATTTACTCAAATAGTGCTTGACAACTCGCTGCTGGAACAAAATCATTTCCCAATTTGGGAACAATAAAGTATCTATTTACAAAAACCAACAGCTATAATGCAGCTGCTTTGGATGCTTATCGTCTAGGTAGCGCTTTATAAAAACAGTTCCAATGTGTTAGAAATACATCAACCACTAAAGATGTTTGTGGTTCCAGGTTTGACACAGAGGAGGAAGCTCTGGCCATCGCTAACGCTTCTCATGTCGGGCTGGCAGGTGAGTGGCTTATAAAAAAAGTCATATTCTACTCGTCATCAAATTGAACCCTGAACTGTAGAGCCGGGTCTGGAGCTCATAGAGACTGCCGGATGCTAAGCTGCAGATGTTGGGACTTTTGCACAACATTACGTTAATTAGGATTATCGACTTGGCCCATTTGGACAGTTCTGGAGTGGTTCTGGGGGTTAGGGAGGATGCTGAATCCATTTCTGACATTTCCAGGATCAACAAGGACAGATTTAACCAGAAAGTGTCCATATCTGTTCTCTGTGGACTGATGTGGACCACCATGAGTAGAGTTGGACCATTGGATATTACCTCTACTGTGGACACAATTAAATAAGCAATCTGTCCAATCCAGATCATCCAGAGTCCCCTAAATCTTCCAAATCGACCCAACATTAATCAAAAAGCAGAGAACAGATACGTCAACTTTCTGGTTAAAACTGCACTTTTGAATCTTGATAAATGTCAGAAATGGACTCGGCACCAATACATCTCAATAACCCCAAACCACTCCAAAATGGTCCAAATCAGCCAGTCTGCATAGGATATAATGCTAATTGATGCTAATTAACGCAACCTTGCTAATTATACAAATTGTCCAACAGCTGCAGGTTAGCATCCGGCAGTTTCTAGCGTTAAACTTTGTGGTATCAACATTCAGGGTTCACAACAGACTCCTGCCTGAAATCAATCAACAACTTTATTAATCCTGCAAGGGGCAATTGGTTATGAGCCGCTTAGGTCATGTTCACAGGCAGGAACACACAGGAAGAAAGCACACGGATACACCCTGGATGTGGATCATTCCGGTTTACACTATAACGCTGTGATGTTCCTGTCCTCAGGGTACTTCTTCTCGCAGGACGTGAGTCAGATCTGGCGCGTGGCGGAGGCGTTGGAGGTGGGGATGGTGGGAGTGAACGAAGGCCTCCTGTCCACCCCGGAGGCCACGTTCGGGGGGGTCAAACAGTCCGGGTTGGGCCGCGAAGGCTCCAAATACGGCGTGGACGAGTATCTGGAGGTCAAGTACATGTGCTTCGGAGGCCTCAAGCCCTGAAGGGAGGCAGCAGGGAAATACAATCAAAGTATAAGTGCAGTAATCTGTCAAGGTGGTCAAACCTGTAGATCTCAGGTTCTTAAATTAACTTAACGTACCTGTGACCAACACATCGAAAATAACCCCTTTTTAAATCTGAGCTCCTTGACTACCTTTTTAAGAACTTTAAGTTTAAGTAAATTAGTATGTTTTCACTAATCGGAAAATAGCTCGTTAGCCGTTAGGAACGGTTCTTTTTCAAAGGAAATTGTCTTTCGGGCAGCGATTTTATTTCGTCAGATATATTGATTTCTTGGGTTTTAGTCTTTATGATTCAAATCACAAAGTCAATCAAAAATCTGTTTTATGAAAGATGTTTTTAGACCCTGTGACCTTGAGCTATGCAGTCTATCGTTACATCCATGACCTGAGGGGAATACTCTCTTCTGATTGGCTAGAGTTGCTGCCTCTGTAAATCTTTCCAGTTTTCCCAAATGACAATAACTAACGGATTTACCATTAACTTTCAACGAGTGGAAAGAAGCAGTTTTCGATCTGTTGCTGAACAAGAGATGAATAAGTTAGTGGTAAACTCCGTCTCCAGCCAACATGAAGGATGTCGTTTTACAAAAAAGGCTACATGGATAATAGAAAGAATGAAAGGAGCTTTTGTATCATTGTTAAAGCTAGTTGGCTCTACACATACATCATAAAGACCTTAAAACGCTTCACATGGTTAGTAAACATAAAACAAGATACTTGGACAAGTGAGATGTATAGTATACTTTATTATCATTTGAACATGATGGAAAAACTCATTAAAATGAAGTCATTTAAGAGTGGGACAGACGTGCTAACGTTAGCGTAACCTCTGATATATATCCACTCAGGTCCTGTGACACAACAATGCAGTTAATGCTGATAACTATCCCTGTAAGACGGGTTGCTGCTGTTCAGTAATGAGCTAGTTAGCGTTAGCAGAGGAATCAGACTGTTGCTGAGGACATCACATACACACATACTAAACTCTACCCAATCAGAATCCAGTATTTCCTGACGATGAAGCAAATGTTGGTAGTGGCCGAACGGCGTACTGTTATATTTTCATTATTTAAAACACCGGATTGAGTCCAAAAACCTCCTCAAACCCACCTGTTCAGACCAGCCCCCCTGTAGTGCTACGTGTCCCGCATCGCTGTCGTACCGTTTTTAAGAATACACTCCGAATGGTAAAGTGTCCTTGGGTGCTTTTGTGAGGCGCCTCTAAATAAAATGTATTTTAGTATGTGTGACATCCATATTTTTCCATTCAGAAATATCTCAATAACCAATTGCTAGATGACATGGTAACAAAGGCAATAGCAATAACTCAGATTTGATGGTGAGGGACACAAGTGGAGGGTCTCAGTAGGTCTTTGTTTAAAACGGAAAAGAAGCTGCACACTTGGCCGTGTTGGAAAAGGGAGATTTACTGTGATTAAATACATGAAGAGTAAACTAGATTTTTCACGTTTCTTCATGATTAAATTACTTTTGTATGCTGACATTTGATTACTTTGGGATACATGATATGTGTGTATTAGTGTGTATAAATCATTAGCAAGATTCTGAAGTCCTTAAAACATTGTTTTTTTTGCTAAAACATGTTCAAAAGTACAATAGGCGCTTTCACACCAAGTACTTTTCCCAGGAATAGTTCCCGGAACTCTTTAATTCCTGAACTATCTCGTAGATCGCGTTCACACCGGAATAAGTCCCTGAGGGAGGATTATGCAAATGAAGCCGCTGAAGACACTTCTTCTTCTTCTGCTTTGGGTTTACTTGCAGGCCGCAAACAACTTCACGGCGTATACTGCCGCTCCGGGGCTTCGGTGGCAGTAAATCGCCAGAACGCCGACCCCTCCTCATCTCCACCGCTCCCACGTTTTATTTTGTGTTGCCATAAGTTAGTCTCTCTCCGTTGGTGCGCTGGGCTAATGCTAATAATGCTAATGCAAGCAAATAAAATGGTGGCTTCACAAACACTTTTTGGAGTTTTACGGGGCGTGGTTTGCAATTCGCCCAGCCAATCAGAAATTGGAACCTTTTCCTCCCAGGAAATTACCACCTCTCTAGCAGGGACTGAAAAGGGGGGGGGGAAAAGGTTCCCGAAAAAAAGTTCCAGATCTTTTTGGTGTGAACGCAGCATCCCAGGAACTATCGGAACTATTCCTGGGAAAAGTACTCCGGTGTGAAAGCGCCTATTAAGATAATCCTTTATTGATCCTACAGCGTGGACATTTGCAAATAAATGAATGACTTTAAAAGTGGAAAACATGACCCTAAGGTTAAGAAGAAAGACATGTTGGCATCTCTCTCTCTGTGATGTAATGACTATTGTAGTTTCATAAAAACCTTGTAACTGTAGGGTGATGTTGTTCGGCAGGTCCCCCCCCCCCCCATTATGGTTCTCAAAGTGCCATGTAACTGACTTTTTGTAATTAGTTGTATGGATCTTGCCTTTTTTTGTGATTTAAATATTGCTTTAATGTCATTGTTATATTTAATGTAAAAATAAAAATATTAATTGTTGTATATCTGACTTTAGATATGAATCAAATATTAAAAGAGGAAATTGTTATATTACATGTTGTCGTTTTTTTTTTTTTAATGGTATGTAACAGATTATTTTTTTGCCCAAATTATTTTCGGAAGAAGAAATATACCCTTAATGGTCCCACAGAGAGGAAATGTACATTCTGCATTTTACCCATCCTAGTGTTATTGTTAATGAAATGAAAGCCACTTATCCGTTCCAGTGGTTTCCCTACTGTATATTACTCTGTCCGCCGTTAAATGCTGCCGTAAATCGATGAATGACGAAAGTGTCAGTGGTTAGTTCAAGTCAGTAATCATACATACAGTCTGAGGGATGTTTTTATAAACTTCTCAGGTCAGATTAACAGAACAAGTGAAGTGAAAATAACGTTGTGTGTACAGGTTATAAACTCGGCTCAGTAAAGCACATGCTGAAAACGGATTCTGTGTCAAGATAGTCTGCTCCTCCTCTATCAACCATCTGTACATCCTTCTCCATCAGATTACTCCACTGCTATGGAGATCATCTGCTATTAGCTTGTTTACCATCCATTTTGAACAGTATGGCCGCTGCCCGTGTTCAGCCCACCAGTGACGTCAGAACGTTGACTCCAATACAATCTTTGGAGAATTAAGGAGGAATTAAACTTCATTAATCGGTGCCTTAATCCAACGTTTTGTTACTAAACAACACTGAACAAAGAACAAAGAACAGGATTGAACAACATTCACATTTGCACAACTCAAAAAACGGATGTACATGTTGTAACTAGTAAGCTAACAAGCTAGCCACTGTCAGCCAGGCTAGCAGTTTCACCCTGCATCTAGGCTTTGTGCTAAGCTAGGCTAACTGGGTCCTGAACTGGCAACACACTCTCACTGCATTTCGTGTTATAGTCACTACATTAATCTATTGATTCGTGTTCACCAACACGATTCCGCCATTTTTTTTCGTGTCACTCAACGATTTTAAAAGCAATGTAAAAAATAACCAATTAGAAGGAAAAACAGATTTGAAAAAATGCAGATTTCAGTATTCTGACACAGAACGATTTTAGAAGCAATGTATTTCTATTGGTAGTATGTTTTCGTGCCTGCACCAAATAATAACACATTAGAAGGAAATTAAAAAATGACAAAAATACAGATTTCAGTATTCTGAGGCTCTTTGCCATTTCTTTTCCTCACAGACGGCAAAAAAACTGCGACATTATACAATTTAAAATAAAAGGGATAGGGTTAGGGTAAGATATTGAGTAAGAAAATGTTTTTATGAACCACACAGCTTCCGGTCTTCCAAGACCCGACCGGACAAAAAGACGTGCAGGCACTAAACACACTACCAATAGAAATACATTGCTTTTCAAATCGTTCTGTGTGACACGAAAAAAAATGCGAAAATCGTGTTGGTGAACACGAATCAATAGATTAAATTCATTTTGTTACTATAACACGAAATGCCATGTTTACAGTGGCAACTGGTCATTAGGGGCAGGTGGGGCACAGCCCCACCTAGTGTCAGCAGAAAGTATTAAAATAATGATTACAACAAAATGCAAAAAATTAATTATAAAATATATTTTAAGATCATGTTTAATCATCTGATTCGTCTCATTGCTGTTTTAGTCTGTGTTCTTCTAATTAGTGTCTACAGTGTGTGACTATTGAGCTGTTTAGAGCCATGTGGGACAAAACCCGATCCTGCCCCTCCCTCTCACTGTCTAAGTGAACGGTGACTGTAAAAACTACACTACGCATGCTCAGAGTATTTTCCTATTTAATGTGTGTGGCAAAAAATAATGACCATAGGGGCATAGAGCTGCCATCCCCACCATACGTCATCTCACATCATTCAGAGCTGATTGGCTGTAAGTACGTGTGCCGAGAAAAGTGTGGTGTGTGAAGAGGAGGAGAGAGACGCGTCCAAAAACCAGGAAGTAAGCTGCGCATTGTTTCCCTCCACAAAAATCAATGAGATTTCTCCGTAGGATTTTAGAAAATAGCTCAAAATAAGATCTGTGGGAAACGTAGCTGTTTGATAAATGCACGTTTTGTTCAGCCGGATAATATCCACATGTCTACCCTACTTTTATAATTTTCTAATCATAAATCTATCGATTAGATTTATGATAGACTTTTGAAACTACAAGAACATAAGGAGGACTTTTACAAAAAAGTAATAGTAATAGATTTTTGTCCAGAAGGATAGGCAAATGGACTTCATCTTCAAGTCAAGGTAAGACCACCATTTTATTGAAAATGGGATATTACTAAGAGAGAACAATTTAATATTTAAATAATAAAATTACATTTTTTGGGTATCCTTCTGTTGAACTGTCTGTTTAAAATTAATTGAAGCATCAGACTAAAGAGGCTTTTGAAAATAATATTATATTTTGATTTAGGTCAAAATATAATATTTGTAAACCTGAAGAGTCAGAGCCTCACCAGCCATGAACCTCACTGCAGAAGCTTATATAGAGACATCTGAGTTTTTTGTGCCCCACCACTTTTGCACATATAGAAACGCCACTGCGTGTTTATATAAACAAAGAGGATTAGTTTAGCGTTGAAGTTTATAAACTCAGATTTTGCTTTTTGGCATTTCTTATAGGCTACTTAAATTCTAGGTCCCCTTAGCTAACATTAATTGTGTAGGTTCAGCTCTCTTTGGGTTCACTAATTAGCATAGTTAAGATAGAGTTAGCTTAAAGTTGGCTCATCGATGATGATGGCTGGTTCTCTCATTAGGCAATCTAGTCTTGGATAAACTTTCTTGTTCAGATCAGAAAGGTGAGTTGGTGGAAGGTGGGTAATTTCTGTTTGGAAGTGCGTGGCTAGCAGTTTTCTTCCTTCTAAACTAGGCTACACATGTTCATTATGACAATACCATGAAGTACTCATTGTTTTGTGTGTTTAGTATGCTGATGGGTTAGCAGAGTGTTAACCTCAATAAATACTGGACAATTGTGTCTATGCTTTGGATATCATTACGTTTAGTTACAGTTAGCTTTCAGGTCTGTTACCTTAGAGATGGCTTAATGTCACCTTCAAATCAGGGCTCTATAAACCAAAATGACTCTTTAATGAACCAGCTTGTTAGATACTAAATGTAAATCAGACAGATTTGGAGTTGTTGGAAAGTGGATCGTTTCTGTTTTGAGGTTGAGCTAGGCTAAACACATTGTGGACTTTGTAAAGGTAAGGATTGAAATGAAGTCAAGTTTATTTTTGTCATGAACAAGCGGCCTGCCTAAGCAGTAATCACTGGATAGCTGTGACGAATCCTAATTTTGTTTTACTCTGAGATAAAGCAATTCATTGAATTAGCTTCCAGACCAGTTAGCATCTTGGTCCAGCTGGCTAACAGTTGGAGGACATTTGGATAGATTGGTGACTAGCTTATGGCTAACAAGACACAACGTGCAAGACTTGGAGATGTCGAGTGTGGAGCTGAAAAGATTATTCAATAGGCTGAAGAGTTGTTCATTATTATTAAATAAATCGCCAACTTTTTAGTTAATCGATGAATCAATCTAACTTCTAAAATGTAAATATATTTGACAGATATTTTTGGGATTTGTGGACAAAATAAAACTTTTGAGGATGTCATTATGGGCTTTAGGAAACCCTCCGTTTCATGACATCTAATAAAAAATGAATAACTGTTACAGAAATTGCCAATACAAATAATTGTTAGTTGTAGCTCAAAGGTTTTCTCTTTTGTTGAAGCTCGGATAGCAATTGCCCCTTAGCTTGCAGAAGTTGTGCTACACATCCTGGTACTCTCTCTGTACAACCTCCCCTTCTGACCCTTGGGACGATTTCCCCAAATGTCTGATTCTTCTTTAAATGTCTTATTTAGAAGTCTTCATTTCAAGACACAGGCCCTTGAGGTTGTCTTCTTGTAAAGCATCTTCCACATTTCTTTTGGACAAAATGTGGAAGTTCCAAACCCGTGTTATTCTTCGTAAGGAGTCGCAGGTTTTTCCTCCAGGCATTAAGTCCTGAAATGGGACACTGGTTCATTCAACTGACCTTACAGAAAAAGGGTTTCTGGGAAATGAAGTCCTTTGAACTGTAAGAAGTTAAATCTCTGGCCCAAGCCTCCAGGAAGTGCTCCGGACTCTGAGGAAAATATTCGTTGTGTCCAAACGGCGGTACTACAACTTAAAGTAAAAAAATGCACTAAAAGCCGAATCCAGATTTATTTTCTCTCTCCATTCATTCTACTGAGCTGAGGGGGCTTAATTACAGGGGGCGGGGCTTAGTGTCAGGAGGCGGGGCTTAAGCAGAAACTCAACTGCGCTCTATGAGCTACATACAGGTACTTCTGCTCTCACAGCAAGGCATGAGAATGTCAGGCCATTTTGTCCTCATGAGCCAATGAGCAGCTCTCACAGGAAAGAACAGGCTGTGTCCAGTTGTTATTAAACATCCGTGGTCTCCCTGCCTGCCAAGAGTGCAAACATCACAGACGAGTCCCGTTTCGTCACCAGGAGGTCAGCTGTCCGTCACCCGAAGGCGTTGCCGTTGCGCGCGGCGCTGGTCCGGTTCCTGCTGCGGACGGGTCGCTCTCGGCTGAAGATGGTGTCCTGGTCGCTGTCCAGCTCCGACTCGGACATCATGAGGCTGGAGTTGTGCTCCGTGCTGCGGTGTTTGATACCTGCAGAGAGGGGAGATGTTTCATCATTAACCTCTTAAGCCCTGGGCCCTAACCCTCAGGCTCGAAAATGACATACCCAGAATGAATGAGTATATCTTCACAACTAAAAGGGGTATATGAATACTCTTTTTTATCAAAGTGATGATACACCTGTGAGTTGGCTGTAGAAGTGTCAGAATCGTAATAGATGTTGCTGTGTCAGAGTGAATTCAGTTAGAGTTAACTCTAACCCGGAGGCTGGGGGCGATAGGGCTGAAGAGGTTAACCCTGGCACTCTACTAAGGACAATTTGATTCAGTTTATAGTGTTGTATTCAGTGGTGTAAAGTAACTAAGTAGATTTACTTAATGAGTATTTCCATGTTATGCTACTGTGTACTTCTACTCCTCTACAGTTCAGAGGTACATGGTGTACTTTTCCTCCACTACATGTATGCAATACCTTTAGTTACTTCACAGATGTGGATGAATGATGTGAAATATAATCAAGTGTTGAATCAGACTTTAGTTCCACCTGGAGTAAATCCACCAGCTACCCTGCAGTCTACAAAGTCATTCAGACTAGCTGCACCTTCACCAGCTTTGAGAACACTTTCATGATCAATCATTATAAAACATATCATATATATTATTCTGAAATGGACCAATCTGCACAACGACTACTTTTACTTCTTAAATCAGAGTACTTTTTTGACCGCTGCAGTAACCTCCCAGCATGCATCAGGTTCTCACTCTGAAGGGACTCACTGAATTTGGGTCTGAGCTCCAGCCTCTCCTGCTCGTCCATGTTGTCCAGGATGGTGTATTTGGTTTTCCTCCTCGGCCCCTTCTGTCTCCTCCTGATCAGAAAACACAGAAGCTTCATCTCAACTCTCTTCACTTGCACCACCAGTTAAAGGTCTCCTGTCATGCTATTTGTAGGCATATATTATAGGTCTCAGATTGTTCTCTCTCGGGTTTACCACAAGGTGAGTTCCTTTTTATTTCCTGCTTCTTTACACACACTCTCTCCAGTACAGGTTAGCTCTGAGTGTTAGCATGCTAATGTAAACACAGACCATATTACTTCCAGAACAGTCAGGCATTGTTTCTGACAGCAACGTCACTTCATCCTCAGAGGATAAAGAAGTTCTGCTAACAGTCTCTCTATATATTCAACTGCTCCTACATCCCATCATTAAACCATTAAACCCTCAGTCCTTAACCATTTGTAAATCCAGCTTTTACTTCCTTTGCCCTCCTGAAATATAAATCCTTAACATATGTCTCTGTTAAACACATACAAGACTAACAATACTATTTCACAGAGTAAAAGTAATCAGCGTATAAGACTATATGTTTTAAATGATAATTTCACACGACACCTGTCAGCAAGCAGGGTTGGGTTGTAACGGAATACATGTAGCGGCGTTACGTAATCAGAATACACAAATACAGTAACTGTATTCAGCTGGCGTTACATTTGAAAAACGAGTAATCTGATTACAGTTACTTTCGTAAACCTGAAGTGAATACATTTTGGATTACTTATTGGAATTATTGGTGGAAAGATTTCCTCACAACATTTAATATTCATTACTAAAGGTACAGCCGAATCATCACAGCGCACAAAACCTATTACCGCCACAGATGGACCAAAAAGGGGAGTGTTTGAACAAAAGGGGCGGGTCCGCTCAGTGAAACAATAACAACGAAACATGGAGGTGTGTGTGTGTGTGTGTAGAGGTGTGTGTGGTTAAAACACATCAGCCACACCGCTCTTTAGCCTTTCTAATGATTCTGAAGGTAAACACAGTGAAGGCGGTGCGTGAAAGGCACGGCGCGCTCGTCTTCTCAGAGGCTGAGTTAACCCTCCCGCTGCCTCCTGGTGCTGCAGAGATTTCATGAAGTGAAGGAGGTCCTGCCAACACTGGCAGGACAGAAGGCGACACGCCCGTTCTAAGCCGTGTCCCTCACTCCTCTCATCCCAAGCTGCATCCCCAACAAGTTTATTATGTTGTCACATCGTTTCAGATGTGATGTTTCAGTTGTGCTCTTGATACGCCATTAAAACAGTAAAAACACGTTCAGTTTCCTTTTGCTTTTTGTGTCTCCTGTTCACCAAAACATACCATCTGTGATGGAAAAAGAAAGTAATCCAAAAGTAATCTGATTACGTAACTGTATTCAGATTACTTTCAGAGCCATGTATTCAGTAATCAGTAACTGATTACATTTACAAAGTAACCCTCCCAACCCTGTCAGCAACACAGGGTAGCAGGTGTGTGTGATCAGAGTGTGTGTGTGTGTTCACCTCCTGCAGCAGCAGATGAAAGTCCAGCTGACGGAGACGATGAAGACCATGAGCAGGAAGCTGGTCAGGATGACGTACAGCACCCTCCACTCTGCCAGGAGGAGAGGCAACATTACATCACCGGGGGAAATGGCTTTGGACGGTTTAGGAGTGGTGTTGGGGGTTAGTGAGGATGCTGAATCCATTTATGACATTTGTAGGATCAACAATGTCAGTTTTAACCAGAGAGTGGCCATATCTGTACTCTGTGGACTGATTCTGATACATTTTGGGTCGGTTTGGAAGATGTAGGGGACTCTGGATGATCTGGATTGAACAGATTGCTTATTTAATTGAAAAGAAAGTGTCCACAGTAGAGATAATAATGTTCATCTTGTGCTCTCTATGTCCAATGGTCCAACTCTACTCATGGTAGTCAGAATCAGTCCACAGAGAACAGATATGATCACTTTCTGGTTGAAACTGACCTTTCTGATCCTGAAAATGTCAGAAATGGATTCAGCATCTTCAAGAACCCTGACAAACACTCCAAAACGGCCCAAATCGACCAATGCATTTCTGAACTATTGTAGGCTACAATAGGCTATAACGCTAATTAACGCAATTTATACCAATCGTGCTAATGTCCCAACATCTGCAGGTTAGCATCCAGCTGTTTCTATGAGCTGGAGACCCTACTATACATTTCTATCATAAAACGTAGGGGTATTCAACATGTCCGGGTTCACAGCAGGACTCTGTGAGCTGATAAACAGAAGAATTAGAGCGTGTATTTACCACAGTTGCTCTCTCCGTCGCCCAGGTATCGACGAACCAGGTTCTGGGTCCAGAACGGGTCGCAGGCACAGTCCTTAGAGATGGGATCACACTGACCGTGGCCCGAGCAGCGGAGCAGGCACACTGACCGGCAGAAAGAGAGAGGGCAGGAAGCTGTGATTCATGCTTTGTGTGCTGTTCCCTCTCAGTGTGTTCTATGGGGGTTTGCTAAGGCAGAAATCCCTGTGCTCCCCCCAGAGGGAGTTTCTTATAAATCACAAAGTGGTGTTAATACGTGGAGATTATCCTGCTGAACTACACGTGTAAATATCATAAACGTTTGTTTGACACAGAGATTATTTTCTGACATAATCCAAAATCACATGGAGGAATCCCATTGGACCAGGGGGATGCTGCCTTCAGGGTCCAGCACAGAAACACTGTTTCAAGTTTCAAGGCTTTATTGTCATTAGCACATTAGCTACAGTGTAGATATGGCAATGAAAGAAAGTCCCAGGCTCCTCTAACAGAGCATCATAGGACATAAAACAAATAGAACAGATAAGTATGTATTGTGAATACTCAACAGATGAGTGATGTTTGTGAGTAAATTAAGTGTTTAACAGGATGATCTCTTGCTGACTCACAGACGGTGTCGACTCTCAGAGCTCTGAACAGCAGGTAGTCGCTCTTCTCCCGCAGCAGCTGGTTCCTCAGCAGAAACACCAGCCTGGAGCCAGACACCGGCCCCTGGGGGCCCCGAACCGAGAGCCGCAACACCGTGCTGCACGGGAGAAACCAATACATCAAGCACTGGACTTCTGAGGTACTTGTGTAACGTCTATTGTTGCTAAAACCCGGATTAAAGGGTCATGTTTTCTCTCACTGATTATTGTGCTCTTATGTTAAATGTTTGTTGTTTGTTTGTCATGTATTGTGTCTTGATATGTGTCGGTTGATGATGTTACACATGGAGCTGCTGTGATGCAAGGAGCATTTCAGACTTGATCTGACCATTAAAGTATTATCGTATGGTACTCAGAGGAGTAAAGTAACTAAGTACATTTACTCAAGCACTGTACTTCTGAGGTACTGTGTAATATCTATTATTATTTGAGTATTAAATAAACTGGTGGTTCAGTAAAGTGGTGGTTCAGTAGACTGGTGGTTCAGTAGACTGGTGGTTCAGTAGACTGATGGTTCAGTAGACTGGTGGTTCAGTAGACTGATGGTTCAGTAGATTGGTGGTTCAGTAGACTGATGGTTCAGTAGACTGGTGGTTCAGTAGACTGGTGGTTCAGTAGACTGGTGGTTCAGTAGACTGATGGTTCAGTAGACTGGTGGTTCAGTAGACTGATGGTTCAGTAGACTGGTGGTTCAGTAGACTGGTGGTTCAGTAGACTGGTGGTTCAGTAAAGTGGTGGTTCAGTAAACTGGTGGTTCAGTAGACTGGTGGTTCAGTAGACTGATGGTTCAGTAAAGTGGTGGTTCAGTAGACTGGTGGTTCAGTAGACTGGTGGTTCAGTAGACTGGTGGTTCAGTAAACTGGTGGTTCAGTAGACTGGTGGTTCAGTAAACTGGTGGTTCAGTAGACTGATGGTTCAGTAGACTGGTGGTTCAGTAGACTGGTGGTTCAGTAGACTGGTGGTTCAGTAGACTGGTGGTTCAGTAAACTGGTGGTTCAGTAGACTGGTGGTTCAGTAGACTGGTGGTTCAGTAGACTGATGGTTCAGTAGACTGATGGTTCAGTAGACTGATGGTTCAGTAGACTGGTGGTTCAGTAGACTGGTGGTTCAGTAGACTGATGGTTCAGTAAAGTGGTGGTTCAGTAGACTGGTGGTTCAGTAGACTGGTGGTTCAGTAAACTGGTGGTTCAGTAAACTGGTGGTTCAGTAGACTGGTGGTTCAGTAGACTGGTGGTTCAGTAAACTGGTGGTTCAGTAAAGTGGTGGTTCAGTAGACTGGTGGTTCAGTAGACTGGTGGTTCAGTAAACTGGTGGTTCAGTAGACTGGTGGTTCAGTAGACTGGTGGTTCAGTAAAGTGGTGGTTCAGTAGACTGGTGGTTCAGTAGACTGGTGGTTCAGTAGACTGGTGGTTCAGTAAACTGGTGGTTCAGTAGACTGGTGGTTCAGTAAACTGGTGGTTCAGTAAACTGGTGGTTCAGTAGACTGGTGGTTCAGTAGACTGATGGTTCAGTAAAGTGGTGGTTCAGTAGACTGGTGGTTCAGTAGACTGGTGGTTCAGTAAACTGGTGGTTCAGTAGACTGGTACCTGAGGTGCGAGTGTCCCAGCAGCGCTCGGACCTGGATGTCGCTGTCCAGGACGTGGATCAGCGCGGCGAGCTGTCGGACCAGCTTGTCCCTCTGAGCCACGCTCACCTGAGAAACCGCTACCTGCATCTCCAGCTCCACCTCCTCCCCTCCGCCCGGCTCTACGGAGACACAGCGGGGACAAACTTCAGTGCTACAGCAGCCCTGGTCTCCTCAACAGGAAGTAACTGTTTCCACAATAACTTTTTACCGGCGCACACACATGTAAATATATCTAATATGTATATTTTAAAGTTACTTAACTCTATATCATTTAATTTGTTATTGTATTAATCTTTGATCAGTGTGAATCTGTGCTGTCCCGTTTTTCATTCTTACCCTGTTGCTGTTAAGCTACTGAATTGGGATTAATAAAGGTCCATCTTATCTTATCTTAACTGACTTCACATGTGATTCTCAAACTTTTTTCAATAATGTACCCCCTTTGAAAAAGAATTCAGCCAAGTACCCCCTGATCAGCGCAAAAACAATTTGTTAGGGACAAAATGCCTATATAAAGAAGTACAGTACAGTGCTGCACCATCAGTGTCTGATTTATTAAAACAACAACAACAACAACAACAACAACAACAACTGAGAAACACTTAAATGCTACATTTCAAATGTTTACAATCCATCACTAAATTCATGGCCAACCAATTGTAAAATCATGCAATAACACTAAGACGACATTAGTTGCATTGAACTGATCTTTTTAATAAGTTGTACTTACAGTGTAGAGAAACATGGGCTTGTGCTTCACTGAGGATCTTTGTCATTCTGACAGGGAGGCAAACTGCAGCTATTACACTTCGTGTTTTGAAATATGTGTAACTCTGTTAATATAAAACCCACACTGCTCAAACTTCCTTACTTTTCCTGAAATTGGTATATCTATTTATTCATTTTTTTTTCTTTCATTAACATAAAATACATCTCACGTACCCCCTGCAGTACTCCAACGTACCCCTAGGGGTCCGCGTACCCCCATTTGAGAACCACTGCTTTAGTACACCATTGACCTCTGAATTGTGGTGGAGTCAAAGTACCATCAAATGTAAAATACTCTAGTACAATACAAGTACCTCAACATTGTACCTAAGTACAGTACTTCAATCAATCAATGTTTATTTATATAGCCCAATATCACTAATGTTACTTTTGTCTCAGTGGACTTTACAGTTTGTACAGAATATAAATAGGACCCCCTGTGTCCTTAGACCCTCACATCGGACAAGGAAAAACTTCCAAAGAAACCCCACAGTTAATGGGGAGAAAGAAACCTCTGAGGGCAACAGAGGAGGATCCCTCTCCCAGGACGGACTGCAATAGATGCCGTGTGTAAATTGAAAAGATAATACATTTACAACATAGGTAGACCAAATGTTTGGAAATGAATGTGTCTGTAATAATAAGATGACTCCAGGAGGATGTCAGTGATCCTGTGGGAACCATCAGGGAAGAAGTAAGGTGGGAGTCAGCAGGACCACAGAGACAGGCACATTACTTGAGTCAATGCTCTCCGTTACTTCACCCCACTGATAACCAGGACCCACCTGGGCGGACCTCCACGGTGGCGGTGGCGCTGCCGGAGCGGCCCTGAGCGTCGCTGACTCTCAGCTGGAACAGGTAGGTTCCCTCCACCAGGTTGGCCAGGTACAGGGAGGCCTGCGTCTCCGAGCCGTACAGAACATCCTGCATTCACACAGGGAGCTCGCTTATTGGTCCTAACTACAAATCAATCCTGACATCATTGATGCAATCCAATGTAAATACAATGTAAAAAGAGATTTCAGTTCAGGATCTCAATGCAAAATCTAACATTGTGTCTTTTTTAGTGCATGTCAATAGTCTGCAAAGGCTAAAATTCCTGTGTTCCCTTCAGAGGGAGTTTCTCCTCCCCACCTTCTGCCTGAAACGCCTACATTGGAATCCTTTGTTTACTTCCGGGACATGGAGACATCACTATGTAACACTCGCTCCTATTGGCTAGCGCTCAAACACATTGTACGTGATAGGCTAAGGGGCGGGACATCTCTAAGTGGTTGACCAATCCCAACAGAGCCGGACAGCTAACCAATCAGAGCAGACTGGGCTCTGGTTTCAGACAGAGGGTAAAAAGTATAGAAATGTATGAAAAGACTTTCTATAGTATGTTGTTAAAGACATCTGTATAGTACGTCACATAGAAGTAATACTATAGTATGTTAAAAAACTTAAAATCTAATTTGATTTAAAAAGGTCTTTTAAAGTAAAAAGATATATAGAAAAAATATAATAGTTTCTTGTAAAATTGTAATTCAAAAGTAATGAATAAAATATAGAAAAAATGTCAAAGAAGTAAAGTATGTTATTAAGAAATACAGTATAAATTGCTACAAAAAGAAAACATGAAATACGATAAAAATGTTATTAAAAAGTTTCCTGTTCCCTGTTTATTAAAAAACAGTACAGTTAGTTTTTGTTGATCTGATGTATCCACTGACCCCGGCTGCAGGGCTCTGGCTGTCTCTGACCCACAGGAAGTGCACCTCGCTGGGGTCCGCGTCGCTCACTGAGCCCCGCAGAACCAGAGAGTTGTTGGGCAGCGTCAGAGAGTGGCTGCCGCTGGCGTGCACCACCGGAGGAGAAGTCCTGGCTGCAGCAGGGAAACATCACAGGAACAGCTTGGAGCATTCATCACAGGGGGACGTGGGAACGTCAGTATGTAGTGTCTCTACTTTAAAGAGTCCTCTCCTGCTGATGTTCAGGTGTATATCAGTATGTAGTGTCTCTACTTTAAAGAGTCCTCTCCTGCTGATGTTCAGGTGTATATCAGTATGTAGGGTCTCTACTTTAAAGAGTCCTCTCCTGCTGATGTTCAGGTGTATATCAGTATGTAGTGCCTCTACTTTAAAGAGTCCTCTCCTGCTGATGTTCAGGTGTATATCAGTATGTAGGGTCTCTACTTTAAAGAGTCCTCTCCTGCTGATGTTCAGGTGTATATCAGTATGTAGTGCCTCTACTTTAAAGAGTCCTCTCCTGCTGATGTTCAGGTGTATATCAGTATGTAGTGTCTCTACTTTAAAGAGTCCTCTCCTGCTGATGTTCAGGTGTATATCAGTATGTAGTGCCTCTACTTTAAAGAGTCCTCTCCTGCTGATGTTCAGGTGTATATCAGTATGTAGTGTCTCTACTTTAAAGAGTCCTCTCCTGCTGATGTTCAGGTGTATATCAGTATGTAGTGTCTCTACTTTAAAGAGTCCTCTCCTGCTGATGTTCAGGTGTATATCAGTATGTAGGGTCTCTACTTTAAAGAGTCCTCTCCTGCTGATGTTCAGGGGTATATCAGTATGTAGTGTCTCTACTTTAAAGAGTCCTCTCCTGCTGATGTTCAGGTGTATATCAGTATGTAGTGTCTCTACTTTAAAGAGTCCTCTCCTGCTGATGTTCAGGTGTATATCAGTATGTAGTGTCTCTACTTTAAAGAGTCCTCTCCTGCTGATGTTCAGGTGTATATCAGTATGTAGGGTCTCTACTTTAAAGAGTCCTCTCCTGCTGATGTTCAGGGGTATAGCAGTATGTAGTGTCTCTACTTTAAAGAGTCCTCTCCTGCTGATGTTCAGGTGTATATCAGTATGTAATGTCTCTACTTTAAAGAGTCCTCTCCTGCTGATGTTCAGGGGTATAGCAGTATGTAGTGTCTCTACTTTAAAGAGTCCTCTCCTGCTGATGTTCAGGGGTATAGCAGTATGTAGTGTCTCTACTTTAAAGAGTCCTCTCCTGCTGATGTTCAGGTGTATATCAGTATGTAGTGTCTCTACTTTAAAGAGTCCTCTCCTGCTGATGTTCAGGTGTATATCAGTATGTAGTGCCTCTACTTTAAAGAGTCCTCTCCTGCTGATGTTCAGGGGTATATCAGTATGTAGTGTCTCTACTTTAAAGAGTCCTCTCCTGCTGATGTTCAGGTGTATATCAGTATGTAGTGCCTCTACTTTAAAGAGTCCTCTCCTGCTGATGTTCAGGTGTATATCAGTATGTAGTGTCTCTACTTTAAAGAGTCCTCTCCTGCTGATGTTCAGGTGTATATCAGTATGTAGTGTCTCTACTTTAAAGAGTCCTCTCCTGCTGATGTTCAGGTGTATATCAGTATGTAGGGTCTCTACTTTAAAGAGTCCTCTCCTGCTGATGTTCAGGTGTATATCAGTATGTAGTGTCTCTACTTTAAAGAGTCCTCTCCTGCTGATGTTCAGGTGTATATCAGTATGTAGTGTCTCTACTTTAAAGAGTCCTCTCCTGCTGGTGTTCAGGTGTATATCAGTGTGTAGTGTCTCTACTTTAAAGAGTCCTCTCCTGCTGATGTTCAGGTGTATATCAGTATGTAGTGTCTCTACTTTAAAGAGTCCTCTCCTGCTGATGTTCAGGTGTATATCGGTATGTAGTGTCTCTACTTTAAAGAGTCCTCTCCTGCTGATGTTCAGGTGTATATCAGTATGTAGTGTCTCTACTTTAAAGAGTCCTCTCCTGCTGATGTTCAGGTGTATATCGGTATGTAGTGTCTCTACTTTAAAGAGTCCTCTCCTGCTGATGTTCAGTGTATATCAGTATGTAGTGTCTCTACTTTAAAGAGTTCTCTCCTGCTGATGTTCACGTGTATATCAGTATGTAGTGTCTCTACTTTAAAGAGTTCTCTCCTGCTGATGTTCAGGTGTATATCAGTATGTAGTGTCTCTACTTTAAAGAGTTCTCTCCTGCTGATGTTCAGGTGTATATCAGTGTGTAGTGTCTCTACTTTAAAGAGTCCTCTCCTGCTGATGTTCAGGTGTATATCAGTATGCAGTGTCTCTACTTTAAAGAGTCCTCTTTAAAGCGTGTGGGAGAGAAAGTTCCTCTGAAGGGAACACAGGGATTTTAGCCTTTGCAGACCCTTTACATGCACTAAAACCTATTGAACACACTACAGGGAGGCAGAATAGGGCATCTTTGAAACGTTTACCAAACTACAAGACTAAAATGTTTTTTAACATACGTGTTGTTGATGAAAAACAAAAGACTGATGATTTTTGCTTTTTGGTATTAACTCTGATAAATGATAATGAAACAATATATCATATATTTATTTTAAGAAAGTGACCCCTCTCACCTCCCTGGACTCTGAGGGTGAGTGAAGCGCTGTCCGTCGCCCCCTGCTGGTCAGACACCGTCAGCGTGAAGTTGTAGCGTCCTGCCCGAAGTCCCGTCACCGTGGCTACGGCCTGGTCTGCCCCCTCGACCTTTGACCCTGGGGGGCCGCTGGAAAAACATGATGGAGAAAACACAGCCGAGTGAAAACCTGACAAAAGTCATTAATCTTACTTTAACTCTAAGTACTTTCTGCAGCTGCTGACGCTGTGTGCAGTTTACAGCAGAATCTGATCACTATGGGTTCATACCGCTGTAGTAAACCAGATACATTCTAAGCTAAAGGAGGCTAATGTTGGGCTATAAAGGAACTACAGCACGGTCACATGACTTCACGTCACCACCGCTAAGCTAAAGGTGGCTAATGCTGGGCTATAAAGGAACTACAGCACGGTCACATGTCTTCACGTCACCACCGCTAAGCTAAAGGTGGCTAATGCTGGGCTATAAAGGAACTACAGCACGGTCACATGACTTCACGTCACCACCGCTAAGCTAAAGGTGGCTAATGCTGGGCTATAAAGGAACTACAGCACGGTCACATGACTTCACGTCAGCACCGCTAAGCTAAAGGTGGCTAATGCTGGGCTATAAAGGAACTACAGCACGGTCACATGACTTCACGTCACCACCGCTAAGCTAAAGGTGGCTAATGCTGGGCTATAAAGGAACTACAGCACGGTCACATGACTTCACGTCAGCACCGCTAAGCTAAAGGCGGCTAATGTTGGGCTATAAAGGAACTACATCACAGTCACATGACTTCACGTCAGCACCGCTAAGCTAAAGGCGGCTAATGCTGGGCTATAAAGGAACTACAGCACGGTCACATGTCTTCACGTCACCACCGCTAAGCTAAAGGTGGCTAATGCTGGGCTATAAAGGAACTACAGCACGGTCACATGACTTCACGTCACCACCGCTAAGCTAAAGGTGGCTAATGCTGGGCTATAAAGGAACTACAGCACGGTCACATGACTTCACGTCAGCACCGCTAAGCTAAAGGTGGCTAATGCTGGGCTATAAAGGAACTACAGCACGGTCACATGACTTCACGTCACCACCGCTAAGCTAAAGGTGGCTAATGCTGGGCTATAAAGGAACTACAGCACGGTCACATGACTTCACGTCAGCACCGCTAAGCTAAAGGCGGCTAATGTTGGGCTATAAAGGAACTACATCACAGTCACATGACTTCACGTCAGCACCGCTAAGCTACAGGAGGCTAATGTTGGGCTATAAAGGAATTACAGCACGGTCACATGACTTCACGTCACCACTGCTAAGCTAAAGGAGGCTAACGTTGGGCTATAAAGGAACTACAGCACGGTCACATGACTTCACGTCACCACCGCTAAGGTAAAGGTGGCTAATGCTGGGCTATAAAGGAACTACAGCACGGTCACATGACTTCACGTCACCACCGCTAAGCTACAGGAGGCTAATGTTGGGCTATAAAGGAACTACAGCACGGTCACATGACTTCACGTCACCACCGCTAAGCTAAAGGAGGCTAACGTTGGGCTATAAAGGAACTACAGCACGGTCACATGACTTCACGTCACCACCGCTAAGCTAAAGGTGGCTAATGCTGGGCTATAAAGGAACTACAGCACGGTCACATGACTTCACGTCACCACCGCTAAGCTAAAGGCGGCTAATGTTGGGCTATAAAGGAACTACAGCACGGTCACATGACTTCACGTCACCACCGCTAAGCTAAAGGAGGCTAATGTTGGGCTATAAAGGAACTACAGCACGGTCACATGACTTCACGTCAGCACCGCTAAGCTAAAGGCGGCTAATGTTGGGCTATAAAGGAACTACAGCACGGTCACATGACTTCACGTCACCACCGCTAAGCTAAAGGCGACTAATGTTGGGCTATAAAGGAACTACAGCACGGTCACATGACTTCACGTCACCACCGCTAAGCTAAAGGAGGCTAATGTTGGGCTTGATGACGTTTAGTAGTGGGCCATAGTTGAATAAAATCTAAAATAATAACAAATGCAGTTCATGGTCGTACCTCACGACGTGCCAGTGGTAGCTGACGATCCCACGGTCGTCGGTGCTGCCGCTGCCGTTGAGCAAAAAGCTGCTCACAGGGAGGACCAGCTTCCTGTCAGGACCCACGACGGCCAGCGGGCCACGGTTTGACCCGCCGACCTCTGACCCTGAACAAAGGGAGGGGGAGGAAAGCTCTAAATAATGATAATCATCATAATAATGAAAAAGTATTAAAATACATAAATAATAATTGTGTAAAAAATTCATATAAACAAACCAAATTATAAAAGTAAAAATAACAATGAAAATAATAAAATAATAATTATTAAAAAGATATATTAAATAAATAAAAGTATTATAAATAATAATATTAAGTTAATTAATTAATTGAAGTGTTTCCCTGCTGTATATATAAATGTACCAGACTCAGTGGTTGCAGTGGTTGTAGCACTGGGGGTGGTCACTGTTGGAGGGATGGTGCCGGGGGTCAAGGTGGTGCCGGGGGTCGATGTGGTGCTGGGGTCAGGGGTCACGGGGACAGGGGTCACAGGTCTTTTCGTGGATTTGATGGTGGTGGGTGGAGGTCTGGCTGACTGCAGCACCTTCAGCATGTCTGTGGAGCATCAAGAAAACACAACTAATATCATCCTTACATTTTGTTTATTTAATTCTGAATCAGAACAGTTCTGGTGGTTCAATGTTTGTTGTTCATGTATTGTGTCTTGATATCTGTCTGTTGATGTTACACATGGAGCTGCTGTGATTAAAGTATTATCGTATCATATCATTCGTGTTTTATTTTTTTAAAGAACTCTTGGTGAGAGCCAAAATAATAACAAACAAAATATCATAAATGCACAGACGGTGGTAAAGCATCCCTGTAGGTATACCTGGCTGTGTGCTGACCGGCCAATGAGGCGCGGCGGTGGTGGTGGGAGTCCTTGTATGGTCGTGCTGAGTGGAGACAGCTGTGGGTCCCTGCAGCAGTAACAGCGGCAGGGACGTTGAACCAGTGCTGCTTTGTGTTTCAGTCTGTAAAAAAAAAAGAAGGATATAAGCAGCCGACCATTCAAGGTATTTCTCTGCAACCCTTTTTTCACGCTAGCTGTTTCCCTTTGCTACCAGTCTTTATGCTAAGCTCTCGTCCACCTGAACGTGTCACTAGGGATACACAGATTTGAATATTTACCTTGTTGTGATGCATACATTTTGTGTCACCTAAATGTTGTGTTGGTTATTTTTCAGTCGGACTCAAACAACAGTAGTTTTATAGTAGCTTTGTACATCACCCGCCTTTAGCTTAGCTCTTCATTGGCTGCGCGAAGGGACATTATTAACCTGATAACCCACTCACAGCTTTCTCTGCAGCAGGAGGGTCAGTCGGTCTCCTGGTTCTGTGCTCGTCTCCCTGGCTGATGTTCCCCTCAGAGGAGGCTTTAATCTGGTCCACACTGCTTCCCGTCAGCCCCCCCTCTGGAGTATCCCCGGCCTCTGATTGGTTGAACCTGGCTCCCCTCTCCTCCTGACTCTCCTCTGGATACTCCAGATCAGGGAACAGGGCGAGGTCCTTCAGGGCCTCCAGGTCCCCGCCATACGGCTCTCCTCTCACCAGAGACTGCAGCACCTGTTGGAGGTCAGAGGTCCAGTTCAGGACAGGATATGAACCAACATGTAATCTTCAGTTGAGTAGCATGAAGGGTTTCAGGCAATGAGTTTTACTTTTAAATTAAGTCGGTTCCCGGACAAAGACAGTGCGTAAAAATGTCCAGCCATGCACGCACGCTAACAAAATAATAAGAGTTTTGAGAAAATAAAATCTGAATTTTTCATTGGTCGATTTGGAAAGTTTAGGAGTGGTTTTGTGGGTTATTGAGGATGATGAGTCCATTTCTGAGGATCAAGAATTACAGTTTTTACCAGAAGGTTGCCATATCTGTATTCTCTGTTGTCATTTCTAACATAAAACTTTGGGGTTTTTAACATTTTCCGTGTTCCGACCAGGACTCTATAGAAACCTGCCGCTACGCACCAGGCTCTGCGGGGTCTCTCTCCGCAGGAATGCGAGGCGTGACTCTGCGCCCGGTCTCTCTCGGGGGGCGCAGGCCTCGGCCCGCGGGCAGCGCAGGACGTAGCATCGCCCCTCGAACAGCCACGCCAGCTCGTAGCCCGTTAGCTCGCAGCACGCCGCCACGCACTGAGGCAGCGACGCCACGCCGGGGACACGCAGGATCCCGCTGCCCTCTGACGCCGGAGACACCACGGCCTCCGAGAAGGTCGCCCCCTGCCAGCAGCCAGACGCCACTGCAGCTGCAACGCAACGTTACTTTGTGAGAGTCAGCATTCCTTTATTAGTCCCACAACCAGAGGGTGGGAAGTACCTCAGTACATTTACTCAGGTAATGTACTTTAGAGGTACTTGTACTTTACTTGAGTATTTCCATTTGATGCTATTTAGTACTTTTACTCCTCTACAGTTCAGAGGTACATGGTGTACTTCTACTCCACTAAATCATGTAATACTACCTTTAGTTACTTCACAGATCTGGATGAATGATGTGAAATCTAGTGTTAAATCAGACTTTAGTTCCACCTGGAGTAAATCCACAAGCTACCCTGCAGTCTACAAAGTCATTCAGACTAGCTGCACCTTCACCAGCTTTGAGAACACTTTCATGATCAATCATTATAAAACATATCATATATATTATTCTGAAATGGACCAATCTGCACAACGACTACTTTTACTGTCTTTCACTATATTTTGATGAGAATACTTTTATACTTTCACTTAGTTTTGTACTAAATGTATTGTTATTAGTGAGGATGATGAGGATGATGAGGATGATGTACCTTCCACACAGTGAAGCAGCAGCAGAAACGCTCTTTCCCACATGGTCAGCCTGAAACAGAAAACATCGTGAAAGGTTATTTGTATTTGTTATGTTAATGTCATTAGTTTTGTTCTTCAAACCAGTGACTTTCAACGGCTGTGCCGAGACAAATCAGTGTGCCGTGGGAAGTTCTCCAATGTCACGTAATCGGTCCCAAAAAATATTATTATTAGATCTATTATTATAGCGGATAAAATAAACATGAACTACCATGACTGGTGTTTGGTGCTCAGTTTGTGTCATAGTGACCAGTTTAGTTTAGTTAGCTATAACAGTGGCCCAAGATACAGAACATTAAAGCGGTTTGAGGGATACATACATTATGTAAGCAGACAAACTTTGTTTTTATTTCATTTCTTAAAGGTCCCATGACATGGCCATTTCTCCTGATCATAGTTCCATTGTTAAGGTCTACTAGAATAGATTCACATTGTTCAATGTTCCAAACTCACATTGGTTTCTCAAACAGCATCTCTGTATAGTGTGTGTATTCACTCTCTGTCCTACACGGCTTGTTGGAGCTCCTGCCCCCCCCCCCCCCCCCTCCCTCCCTCCCTGTGAGCCCAGTGGCCGTCTGCGAGACAGCGAGACACCATGGAACTCAGCCTGGCCACACACACACCCGCAGCCTGGCTGGGAGTTTGTGTGTGTGCCCAGGCTGAGTTCCGCGGTGTCTCGCTGTCTCGCCTACAGGGTGTACTCTGAGGGTTTGTGACTCTGCAGACTGTTTACATGCATAACAAGCCGTATTTAATTTTGTCTTAATGTACATTATTTAATTTCATATTCTATTTACCTGTTTAAAGACTTCTTGCACTACTTTTTATTTTGTATTTCTGTATTTTATTATATAAGTTGCATTTCTGGAGGAGCTCAGGTCAGAAGAACTTCCTTTCCATTTCTACACTGTAGCTTATGAGCATATGATGATACAACCTTTGAATGTTGAATCGTCAGTTACTTATTAGTGTCACTGTATTAAATCACATGTTGACTCAGGCCCAGGTTACCGGACAGAGTTGGCTGCAACACTTACATTAAATAAATAAATTGCATTGTCATAGATGTATTCTTTTGGAGGGGGGGGGGTCACAGGGGGGTCCAAGCTCAGTGTTAAAGCCCCTCCTCAGCACCGCCCATGCTCCCATCCCTGCCTGCTGTGGATGAGGATAATAAAGATGATTCTAGCATTAGGCTAGCTCACGTGCTGGATGGAGATCAAAGGGATTTGATCATGCGACACCGTCCGCAGCTCCGACACATCATGACACCTTACATCCATCTGAACGTAAATAAATACAAAGGGTAAATATTACCTGCTTGTTTTCCCTTCTCCTCCCAGGTCCTCCCCACTGCTTCCCCCCGGTCCGGCCCAGCGCTCACATGGTCCCACTGGCTCGGTGTAATGGCTTTATTGTTGGGTTAATTGGTTTCACGCTCACTGCTGAAACTGTCCCGAGAAAACACGGGCAGTGCCGAGTCAGCGATATGGAAATATACCATATCCGGTCAGTGTTTTTCAAAATAAAACGTGAAGCGTGTTACATGCTGAGGATTCATATACAGACAGGTTTTCAGAGTAAATCAGCATTTAGGGTATGTGTTCATATACCATGAAGTGTGTGTGTGTGTGTGTGTGTGTGTGTGTGTGTGTGTGTGTGTGTGTGTGTGTGTGTGTGTGTGTGTGTGTGTGTGTGTGTGTGTGCGCGCGCGCGTGTCAGTTACTTCCCACTGTGTGTGTCCTTGCTGCTCTAACATTGAGTTGCAGTAATACCACTCCTCACTATACTATAATATTTCCGGTTGAGTTTGCATTACCTTCACATCTCTGACAGTGCAGCCTGATGATGAGGGTGAGTTTACTGGAGTATGCTAGTTATAGTCCTTAGTATATATGTAATAATGCAGAGCTGTAAAGTAACTATGTACTGTAATTAAGTAATTTTTTTAGCTACTTTACTAGAGTATTTGTATTTTAAGCTACTGTGTACTTCTACTCCTCTTCAGTTCAGAGGTAAATGGTGTACTTTCCCTCCACTACATGTATTTAATCCCTTTAGTTACTTGACAGATCTGGATGAATGATGTGAAATCTAATCAAGTGTTAAATCAGACTTTAGTTCCACCTGGAGTAAATCCACCAGCTACCCTGCAGTCTACAAAGTCCATTCAGACTAGCTGCACCTTTACCAGCTTTGAGAACACTTTCATGATCAATCATTATAAAACATATCATATATATTATTCTGAAATGGACCAATCTGCACAACGACTACTTTTACTGTCTTTCACTATATTTTGATGAGAATACTTTTCTACTTTCACTTGAGGAACATTTTGAATGCAGGACTTTTACTGTAACAGAGTATTCCTACACTCTGGTACTTCTACTTTTACTCAAGTACAAGATCTGAGTACTTCTACTTTTACTCAAGTACAAGATCTGAGTACTTCTACTTTTACTCAAGTACAAGATCTGAGTACTTCTACTTTTACTCAAGAACAAGATCTGAGTACTTCTACTTTTACTCAAGTACAAGATCTGAGTACTTCTACTTTTACTCAAGATCTGAGTACTTCTACTTTTACTCAAGTACAAGATCTGAGTACTTCTACTTTTACTCAAGTACAAGATCTGAGTACTTCTACTTTTACTCAAGTACACAATCTGAGTACTTCTACTTTTACTCAAGTACAAGATCTGAGTACTTCTACTTTTACTCAAGTACAAGATCTGAGTACTTCTACTTTTACTCAAGATCTGAGTACTTCTACTTTTACTCAAGTACAAGATCTGAGTACTTCTACTTTTACTCAAGAACAAGATCTGAGTACTTCTACTTTTACTCAAGTACAAGATCTGAGTACTTCTACTTTTACTCATGTACAAGATCTGAGTACTTCTACTTTTACTCAAGACCTGAGTACTTCTACTTTTACTCAAGTACAAGATCTGAGTACTTCTACTTTTACTCAAGACCTGAGTACTTCTACTTTTACTCAAGTACAAGACCTGAGTACTTCTACTTTTACTCAAGACCTGAGTACTTCTACTTTTACTCAAGACCTGAGTACTTCTACTTTTACTCAAGACCTGAGTACTTCTACTTTTACTCAAGACCTGAGTACTTCTACTTTTACTCAAGTACAAGATCTGAGTACTTCTACTTTTACTCAAGACCTGAGTACTTCTACTTTTACTCAAGTACAAGACCTGAGTACTTCTACTTTTACTCAAGACCTGAGTACTTCTACTTTTACTCAAGATCTGAGTACTTCTACTTTTACTCAAGACCTGAGTACTTCTACTTTTACTCAAGATCTGAGTACTTCTACTTTTACTCAAGACCTGAGTACTTCTACTTTTACTCAAGATCTGAGTACTTCTACTTTTACTCAAGACCTGAGTACTTCTACTTTTACTCAAGATCTGAGTACTTCTACTTTTACTCAAGACCTGAGTACTTCTACTTTTACTCAAGTACAAGATCTGAGTACTTCTACTTTTACTCAAGACCTGAGTACTTCTACTTTTACTCAAGTACAAGACCTGAGTACTTCTACTTTTACTCAAGACCTGAGTACTTCTACTTTTACTCAAGATCTGAGTACTTCTACTTTTACTCAAGACCTGAGTACTTCTACTTTTACTCAAGATCTGAGTACTTCTACTTTTACTCAAGACCTGAGTACTTCTACTTTTACTCAAGACCTGAGTACTTCTACTTTTACTCAAGTACCAGACCCTCTGTAATAATGAATGAACCAATAAATGATTAGAAACAAGAGGAAACGTGTCGTGCTCATCGCTGACTTTTATTTTTGGGTTTTCTTAAAAAAAGAACATTTACAACCAAAATCACAGCCAGATATAAATTACAACAGCAAAACACAAGTATCTATGTTAAACACACTCGCAACGTGTGGACAGATAAAATCGAGTGAAAATAGCTTCATTCCTTCTGAAGACTGCAGTCCAGTGCATTGAAAATATACAGTGAGGCGTTCAGGGACAGTGAGGCGTTCAGGGACACCTTGGGAACACAGCTTTCCCCGGCTGCAGCAGGACATGCCCTTTGTTACATCTCTGAAAATATTATTTATTTATTTTGTGTTATCCCTGTACCAAAACCCACTCGCAACCCAAAACCACTGGCCGTTTTAAAGGAGGTAATTAGTGAGAAGTCAGTTAGAATCAGCTCGTCATGTCGTTACCGATGAATCCGTTCCAGGGGGACTCTCTTTATCGACGCACAGAAAGGATCAGTCTCGTTTCGACCATCTCCCAACAAGCAGACAGGCCTCTTGAATCTGGGATTATATCTCTTAGCTTCTTGCTGATAAACTTTCATTTCTGACCTTATTTTTCCCTTTTTTTACAGAAACATCAACAAAGAGTTCCACCAGACACACAGAGGAAGTCAGAAGGTGCACAGCTTCCTCCAGAGCTCTGCCCCCAGACCTCCTTGGAGGAGCTGCAGGATCCTCCTCCAGAGCTCTGCCCCCAGATCTCCTTGGAGGAGCTGCAGGATCCTCCTCCAGAGCTCTGCCCCCAGATCTCCTTGGAGGAGCTGCAGGATCCTCCTCCAGAGCTCTGCCCCCAGATCTCCTTGGAGGAGCTGCAGGATCCTCCTCCAGAGCTCTGCCCCCAGATCTCCTTGGAGGAGCTGCAGGATCCTCCTCCAGAGCTCTGCCCCCAGATCTCCTTGGAGGAGCTGCAGGATCCTCCGACAGAGCTCTGCCCCCAGATCTCCTTGGAGGAGCTGCAGGATCCTCCGACAGAGCTCTGCCCCCAGATCTCCTTGGAGGAGCTGCAGGATCCTCCTCCAGAGCTCTGCCCCCAGATCTCCTTGGAGGAGCTGCAGGATCCTCCTCCAGAGCTCTGCCCCCAGATCTCCTTGGAGGAGCTGCAGGATCCTCCTCCAGAGCTCTGCCCCCAGATCTCCTTGGAGGAGCTGCAGGATCCTCCTCCAGAGCTCTGCCCCCAGATCTCCTTGGAGGAGCTGCAGGATCCTCCTCCAGAGTGCAGGAAGGAGAGGGAAGGCTTCTCACTTCATCTTCTCCACCACTTCTCCAGGGAGTTTCTATCTCTTAGCTTCTGGCTGATAAACATCTCTGACCTTTTGTTTCCTTTTTTACAGACAAGTTGGATTACATCTGAAATAGAATAACTGTGTCTCGTAGTTCGGAGCGTTTCACTGGAGCTTTGCATTATTTTAAAATCCTTGTTTGTGTATTTTGAAAAGCAGAAAGTGCACAGCTCTGAACGATCCTGAGCTTCCTCCAGAGTTCCTGACGGATCTCAGCTCCTCCCTCCAGATCGCCTTCGAGGAGCTGCAGGATCCTCAGACAGAGCGCAGGAAGCAGCAGGGGTCTTTTGGGGGGGGGGTTCCTGGGTCTTCAGCACTCCAGGGGGGGGGGGGGGGTCCTGGGTCTTCAGCACGTCAGGGGGGTTTCCTGGGTCTTCAGCACGTCAGGGGGTTTCCTGGGTCTTCAGAACTCCAGGGGGGTTTCCTGGGTCTTCAGCACTCCGGGGGGGGGGGGGGGGGTTTCCTGGTTCTTCAGCACGTCAGGGGGGTTTGCTGGGTCTTCAGCACTCCAGGGGGGTTTCCTGGGTCTTCAGCACGTCGGGAGGGTTCCTGGGTCTTCAGCACTCCAGGGGGGTTTCCTGGGTCTTCAGCACTCCGGGGGGGGGGGGGGTTTCCTGGTTCTTCAGCACGTCAGGGGGGTTTCCTGGGTCTTCAGCACTCCAGGGGGGTTTCCTGGGTCTTCAGCACGTCGGGAGGGTTCCTGGGTCTTCAGCACTCCAGGGGGGGGGGTTCCAGGGTCTTCAGCACTCCAGGGGTGGGGGTTTCCTGGGTCTTCAGCACTCCAGGGGGGGGGTTCCAGGGTCTTCAGCACTCCAGGGGTGGGGGTTTCCAGGGTCTTCAGCACTCCAGGGGGGGGGGGGTTTCCAGGGTCTTCAGCACTCCAGGGGGGGTTCCTGGGTCTTCAGCACTTGAGGGGGGGGGGGGGGGGGGTTCCTGGGTTTTCAGCGCTCCAGGGGGGGTTCCTAGTTCTTCAGCACTTCAGGGGGGGGGTTCCTGGGTCTTCAGCACTTGAGGGGGGGTGGGTTCCTGGGTCTTCAGCACTCCAGGGTGGGGGGGGGGGGTTCCTGGGTTTTCAGCGCTTCAGGGGGGGTTCCTAGTTCTTCAGCACTTCAGGGAGGGGTTTCCTGGGTCTTCAGCACTCCAGGGGGGGGGGTTCCAGGGTCTTCAGCACTCCAGGGGTGGGGGTTTCCTGGGTCTTCAGCACTCCAGGGGGGGGGGTTCCAGGGTCTTCAGCACTCCAGGGGTGGGGGTTTTCCTGGGTCTTCAGCACTCCAGGGGGGGGGTTCCAGGGTCTTCAGCACTCCAGGGGTGGGGGTTTCCAGGGTCTTCAGCACTCCAGGGGGGGGGGGGGTTTCCAGGGTCTTCAGCACTCCAGGGGGGGTTCCTGGGTCTTCAGCACTTGAGGGGGGGGGGGTTCCTGGGTTTTCAGCGCTCCAGGGGGGGTTCCTAGTTCTTCAGCACTTCAGGGGGGGGTTCCTGGGTCTTCAGCACTTGAGGGGGGGTGGGTTCCTGGGTCTTCAGCACTCCAGGGGGGGGGGGGGGGTTCCTGGGTTTTCAGCGCTTCAGGGGGGGTTCCTAGTTCTTCAGCACTTCAGGGAGGGGTTTCCTGGGTCTTCAGCACTCCAGGTGGGGGGTTCCTGGGTCTTCAGCACTCCAGGGGGGGTTTCCTGGGTCTTCAGCACTCGAGGGGGGGGGGGGGTTCCTGGGTTTTCAGCGCTTCAGGGGGGGTTCCTAGTTCTTCAGCACTTCAGGGAGGGGGTTCCTGGGTCTTCAGCACTCCAGGTGGGGGGTTCCTGGGTCTTCAGCACTCCAGGGGGGGTTTCCTGGGTCTTCAGCACTCGAGGGGGGGGGGGGGGGTTCCTGGGTCTTCAGCACTCCAGGGGGGGGGTTCCTGGGTCTTCAGCACTCCAGGGGGGGGGGGTTCCTGGGTCTTCAGCACTCCAGGGGGGGGTGGAAGCTGCGCCTGCAGTCGACGGCTTTGGGGCTGAGCGGCTGCGCTCGTTTCCTCCGGAGCTCGTCCCGGCCCAGAGAGCCGGCGAGGCGAGAGTACGCCGCCTTGTACTTCTTATCGAACGCAGCTGCAGGGGCGGAGAGGAAGACACTTTACAGACCGGTTCATCTACATCTATAATATCCTGCTTATATTTTGTTACTGTACATTTATATTTCCACATGTATATATATATTTATTTTGTAATTTAACATTTACATTCTCCATGGCATTAACATGCTGGTTCCAACAACATAACAATCATGTGACAGCAAGGCAGTTCTAGGGCCATGTCTTGAAGACGCATCTATCAGCTATTGTCTAATGTCTAATGTCTTTGAGTCCATTTCCCCACTTTCTGCTGAGTTGGGTTTTTTGCAATCTTAATTTACAAGTCAGTTTTTCCATCAAAAACATTTCTTGCACGAATGTTACCCATTGGTTTTTGGTTACACACATATACATTTTTTAATGCCATTTTATTTCTATTTGAGATGTTTAAATTTTTTGGATTGTTTACTTCTAGTCTTTTAAAGGGCGCTAGAATTTGAAAATACACAGCCGGAACAAATCTGCCCCTTCCTCACAGAGCCCCTCCTCCAACACACACGAACGCGCACATGACCAATGAGGGCACGAGATAAGTTTGTGCCCAGATGGAAGGCTGACAGGCAGGTAGGCCATCCAGTTACTTTAGCCGGCTCAGATGATTGGTCGAGCTTTTTACAGAACTAAGGCTTCCACAGATGAAGTTATTTTAATGGATTTTTTGTCAAAGCACTTCAGATATTCATTGCTATCGGGATGTTCAGAGCATTCCATGGAATATAACAACAAGTGTATCTCGAGCCGGTTTCTCAAACTTACCTACCCCACCTTTAATTTCTCCAATGTGCAATGCCTTGTCTTTTTTTGCTGCTGCAACGCAAACATTTCCTAAATTGGGATCAATAAAGTACTTCTTATCTGATCTGAGTCGATCAACTCTGTCTGACCACATTTGCCTTTTTTATATTATTTTAGATTCCTCAATCCTTGAGGTTGGATGTCCGTGGTCACCGGACAGTCGACCCTGCTGTTATACTGAAGTACGGGTCTGTGCACGTGGGCTGTTATCTTTGGTGTGTTGGTTTCTGATGTGCTGCAATCTTATGAATTGTGCCCATGTGTTTCCTCTTAGTGCCATCAACCTGCAGACCAGCCTCTTTGGCTGAACCTGGCACCTTTACAGGATGGACTTGAGAGCTCATGTTACTTCATGTGCATTGTTGAGGGTCTGAGTTTCCCCCTCGGACCCGCAGCTCCCGGTTGAAGCACTATTTGAAATGAATGCTGCCGTTGATCATTTGACAGCAGATTGATGTTCTCATGTTTGCTCTTTGGGACACATGCATGATGTTTAACTTCTTCCCCGCACAATAAATACAAATGCATTAGAATCAGTGTTTTAGAAAATCCTTAACTTATCACACACTAAGGGGAAAAGGTAGAGAAAATGTGCATTGTGTTTGGTGTGAACGCAACATGAGTGTGTTGCATGCTGGGAATACAACTTACCGACGTGGTCTTTGCCCATAGCTGCCATCGTGAGGAAGAGGAACTCTCTGTACAGACTCCTGACACACACACACACACACACACACACACACACACACACACACACACACACACACACACACACACACACACACACACACACACACACACACACACACACACACACACACACACACACACACACACACACACACACACACACACACACACACACACACACACACACACACACACACACACACACACACACACACACACACACACACACACACACACACACACACACATTTATATCTTCAGTAGATTGGTATATCAGAGTTTCTTATGTATTCTGTAGATTTAACAGCACTTAGATACTCTTCTGATTATATGTCGTTTTTACTATCCATCACTCCACCCACCATCTATTCGTCCATCTACCTCCCTACCTTCCTTCTTTCCTACCTCCCTACCTACCTTCCTTCCTTCTTTGCTACCTTCCTACCTACCTTCCTTCTTTCTTTCCTTCCTACCTCCTTACCTACCTTCCTTCCTTCTTTCCTACCTCCCTACCTACCTTCCTTCCTTCTTTCCTACCTCCCTACCTACCTTCCTTCCTTCCTTCTTTCCTACCTCCCTACCTACCTTCCTTCTTTCCTACCTCCCTACCTACCTTCCTTCCTTCTTTCCTACCTCCCTACCTACCTTCCTTCTTTCTTTCCTACCTTCCTTCCTTCTTTCCTACCTCCCTACCTTCCTTCTTTCCTTCCTACCTCCCTTCCTTCCTTCTTTCCTACCTCCCTACCTACCTTCCTTCTTTCCTTCCTACCTCCCTACCTACCTTCCTTCCTTCTTTCCTACCTCCCTACCTACCTTCCTTCCTTCTTTCCTACCTCCCTTCCTACCTTCCTTCCTTCTTTCCTACCTCCCTACCTACCTTCCTTCTTTCCTTCCTACCTCCATCCCTCCCTCCTTACCTACCTTCCTTCCTTCCTTCCTACCTCCCTCTCTATCTATCTATCTAGCTACCTACCTTCCTACCTCTACCTCCCTACCTTCCTACCTACCTACCTACCTACATTTCTTTCTGTATTACATCTACCATCTCCACTGTACCACCTACCTCTCTACCTACCTTCCTTCCTTCTTTCCTACCTCCCTACCTACCTTCCTTCTTTCCTTCCTACCTCCCTTCCTTCCTTCTTTCCTACTTCCCTACCTACCTTCCTTCTTTCCTTCCTACCTCCCTACCTACCTTCCTTCCTACCTCCCTACCTACCTTCCTTCTTTCC
The DNA here is from genome assembly GCA_028583405.1 of Pogonophryne albipinna. Classification (NCBI taxonomy): domain Eukaryota; kingdom Metazoa; phylum Chordata; class Actinopteri; order Perciformes; family Artedidraconidae; genus Pogonophryne; species Pogonophryne albipinna. The sequence goes on from JAPTMU010000217.1 coordinate 41,827, forward strand.
TTCCTACCTCCCTTCCTTCCTTCTTTCCTACCTCCCTACCTACCTTCCTTGCTTCTTTCCTACCTCCCTACCTACCTTCCTTCTTTCTTTCCTTCCTACCTCCCTCCCTCCCTCCCTACCTACCTTCCTTCCTTCCTTCCTACCTCCCTCTCTATCTATCTAGCTACCTACCTCCCTACCTACCTCCCTTCCTTCTTTCCTACCTCCCTACGTGTAATTAGAAACGAAAGAAAGTGTGTGTGTGTGTCTCTATATCACAATGAACAGAATACAGAAGGTGCCCCCCACCTCTGGGTGCAGCCCCCCCCCGGCTGCTTGGCCATGGTCTCCAGGAAGAGTGTGATGGCTTTGTGCACCTCGTTCATCCCGACCCAGCGCAGCACCTCCTCCAGGAAGGAGAGGGTGAAGGGGTGGGAGTGCCTCCGCCAGCCGTGGCTCCTCATCTGGACCCCGCCTGCAGGGAGGAGAGGGTCAAACGCTTTGAGAGGGGGGGTAGATGAGGTTCATAAGGAAACAATATATTTTCCCCATTGACTAACATGGAGAAAGAGACGTCTGTAAATCAGCTTACTACCCAGTATGAACACTTTTATAGCCCTTATTAAAAACAGTAGGTCCTTAGAGTTGTAAAATGCACTAAAAGCTGAATCCAGATTTATTTTCTCTCTCCGTTCATAATACTGAGCTGAGGGGGCGGGGCTTAATGACAGGAGGCGGGGCTTAATGGGAAACTCAACTGCGCTCTATGAGCTACATACGGGTACTTCTGCTCTGACAGCAAGGCATGATGGGTAATCTGTGACGTTTTGCTCTCGAGAATCTCAGGCCATTTTGTCCTCATGAGCCAATGAGCAGCTCTCACAGGCAAGAACTGGCTGTGTCCAGTTGTTATTAAACATCCATGGTGTGAGCTGTGTCTTACTGTGGATCCTCCAGAGGATGTAGAGTGGGGGCCACAGGTCGGTGTCGGGGGTCAGCGTGTCCCACAGCAGCCTCACCCTCACCGCTGAGCTCTCAGACTGAAAACAACACAGAGAGGGAGATCTCAGAGAATTGGATAAGCAGCGTGACATTACGAATCTAACCACACAGACATCAAGATTATGTAAACAAGTGACCTGTGGAAGCTGTTACCTGAGTGAAGGGGAAGGGGCTGTTACCTGAGTGAAGGAGAAGGGGCTGTTACCTGAGTGAAGGAGAAGGGGCTGTTACCTGAGTGAAGGAGAAGGGGCTGTTACCTGAGTGAAGGAGAAGGAGCTGTTACCTGAGTGAAGGAGAAGGGGCTGTTACCTGAGTGAAGCCTGAGTGAAGGAGAAGGGGCTGTTACCTGAGTGAAGCCTGAGTGAAGGAGAAGGGGCTGTTACCTGAGTGAAGCCTGAGTGGAGGAGAAGGGGCTGTTACCTGAGTGAAGCCTGAGTGAAGGAGAAGGGGCTGTTACCTGAGTGAAGCCTGAGTGGAGGAGAAGGGGCTGTTACCTGAGTGAAGGAGAAGGAGCTGTTACCTGAGTGAAGGAGAAGGGGCTGTTACCTGAGTGAAGGAGAAGGGGCTGTTACCTGAGTGAAGGAGAAGGAGCTGTTACCTGAGTGAAGGAGAAGGAGCTGTTACCTGAGTGAAGGAGAAGGGGCTGTTACCTGAGTGAAGGAGAAGGGGCTGTTACCTGAGTGAAGGAGAAGGGGCTGTTACCTGAGTGAAGGAGAAGGGGCTGTTACCTGAGTGAAGGAGAAGGGGCTGTTACCTGAGTGAAGCCTGACTGAAGGAGAAGGGGCTGTTACCTGAGTGAAGGAGAAGGGGCTGTTACCTGAGTGAAGGAGAAGGAGCCGTTACCTGAGTGAAGGAGAAGGGGCTGTTACCTGAGTGAAGGAGAAGGAGCTGTTACCTGAGTGAAGGAGCTGACCAGTGGCGAGGCCCTCACCAGCTGCAGCAGGTTGCTGGGCAGCCCGAGGCGCTGGAAGTACCACAGAAGGTTCCAGAAGATGATGGAGTGGTTGTCCAGGAACTGCAGCTGCGCCAGCACCGCCTCGCCCTCGTTCTCCAGAAGACTCTCCAGCTCCTTCCTCAGGACCAGAGGGCTCAGGTACGCCACCGTCACCAGGGGGGGGGCACCTGTCCACGAGCCCTGGGGGGAGGTACTTGTACTTTATTTGATTATTTCCATTTGATGCTACTGTGTACTTCTACTCCACTCCATGTATTTAATACCTTTAGTTACTTCACAGATCTGGATGAATGATGTGAAATCTAATCAAGTGTTAAATCAGACTTTAGTTCCACCTGGAGTAAATCCACCAGCTACCCTGCAGTCTACAAAGCCATTCAAACTAGCTGCACCTTCACCAGCTTTGAGAACACTTTCATGATCAATCATTATAAAACATATCATATATATTATTCTGAAATGGACCAATCTGCAGAAACATGCTAAATGTTGGTGTTACCGTGGTGGTCCTGCTGTTCTCCGAGTAGCTGCTGGTCTCCGAGCTGGAGTCTTCGCTCACTCCGTTACACTGCGGCCGCAGCGACGCCTCCTGACCACTGGGGGGCCGCGCCGCACTCTCCACCTCCTCCTCCACGTTCCAGTTGCCACGCTCCGCACTGCAGAAGAAGAAGAGGCGAGGAAGGATTAAACTTCTGCGTGAAGGAGCAGTTACCACTTTACCCCTGCGTACACCCATATGCCGTGAGCTGATGATCGAGCCTTCATTGTAACAGTCGTGGGTACACTGTGTGTGCGGGGAGTGTTGCAGTAGAACATTCCTCTGTAGCGCCCGGTACATTAATGGGAAACCCTACATGTTTGAGCACCCTCTATGAAACGTCAAGCTACCCCACAGCACCCCCAAAAGAAAACCTCTGTCGCCGCCACTGTGGGCTAAACCCCGAATGTTTCCAGGTCCAGGAAACGCCCCTGGTGCACCCCCTCTAATCTCAGATGCACCGAGTCATTTAGTTCTGGAACCGGGCCTGAGCCTAACGTTAGCTTTTTACTTCAGAAATCATGAAGTGGTTAATATGTGGAGATTATCCTGCTGAACTAAACGTGTAAGAATCAGAAACGTTGGTTTGACAGAGATTATTTCCGACATTATCCAAAATCACATGGAGAAATCCCATTGGACCAGGGAGATGCTGCCTTCAGGGACCAACATAGGAATACGACATCCCTGCACCCCTCTATGGTTGTCTAAGTTGTAATTCTACCATTTGGCCTCTAGAAAAATTAGCTTTAACGCCCGACGCTCTTTCTTGGTGCTCTGTATGAAAACCTGGAGGTGTTTTTGGTTCTCTGGTGGAGGTCCTACCTGCCGACGGGCCCCAGGTCGCAGATCTCGGCGTTCAGGAAGGGGACGAAGGAGGCGCCGCAGAACGGACACGACGAGTTCAGGTTCGAGTCGTCCGACGTCCAGCCGGCCATGATCTCCTCGTCGTAAACCAACGAGTTACAGCTGCGACACAGAGAGCAGCTGGATATCAACACCTGCAGACACAGAGGGCGGGAGGGGTCAGCGCAGGGGGAATACTGCAGTAAAAGTACTGATATGACACTGGGAAAGTATGATATTACACTGGGAAAGTACTGATATGACACTGGGAAAGTACTGATATTACACTGGGAAAGTATGATATTACACTGTACTGATATTACACTGGGAAAGTACTGATATTACACTGGGAAAGTACTGATATGACACTGGGAAAGTACTGATATTACACTGGGAAAGTACTGATATTACACTGTACTGATATGACACTGGGAAAGTACTGATATTACACTGTACTGATATGACACTGGGAAAGTACTGATATTACACTGTACTGATATTACACTGGGAAAGTACTGATATGACACTGGGAAAGTATGATATTACACTGTACTGATATTACACTGGGAAAGTACTGATATTACACTGGGAAAGTACTGATATTACACTGGGAAAGTACTGATATTACACTGGGAAAGTACTGATATTAGACTGGGAAAGTACTGATATGACACTGGGAAAGTACTGATATGACACTGGGAAAGTACTGATATTACACTGGGAAAGTACTGATATTACACTGGGAAAGTACTGATATTACACTGGGAAAGTACTGATATGACACTGGGAAAGTACTGATATTAGACTGGGAAAGTACTGATATTAGACTGGGAAAGTACTGATATGACACTGGGAAAGTACTGATATGACACTGGGAAAGTACTGATATGACACTGGGAAAGTACTGATATGACACTGGGAAAGGACTGATATTACACTGTACTGATATTACACTGGGAAAGTACTGATATTACACTGGGAAAGTACTGATATTACACTGGGAAAGTACTGATATGACACTGGCAAAGTACTGATATGACACTGGGAAAGTACTGATATTACACTGGGAAAGTACTGATATGACACTGTACTGATATTACACTGGGAAAGTACTGATATTACACTGGGAAAGTACTGATATGACACTGGGAAAGTACTGATATGACACTGTACTGATATTACACTGGGAAAGGACTGATATTACACTGGGAAAGTATTGATATTACACTGGGAAAGTACTGATATTACACTGGGAAAGTACTGATATGACACTGGGAAAGTACTGATATTACACTGGGAAAGTACTGATATGACACTGTACTGATATTACACTGGGAAAGTACTGATATTACACTGGGAAAGTACTGATATGACACTGGGAAAGTACTGATATTACACTGGGAAAGTACTGATATGACACTGGGAAAGTACTGATATTACACTGGGAAAGTACTGATATGACACTGTACTGATATGACACTGGGAAAGTATTGATATTACACTGTACTGATATTACACTGGGAAAGTACTGATATTACACTGGGAAAGTACTGATATTACACTGGGAAAGTACTGATATTACACTGGGAAAGTACTGATATTACACTGGGAAAGTACTGATATTACACTGGGAAAGTACTGATATTACACTGTACTGATATTACACTGGGAAAGTACTGATATTACACTGGGAAAGTACTGATATTACACTGGGAAAGTACTGATATTACACTGGGAAAGTACTGATATGACACTGTACTGATATTACACTGGGAAAGTACTGATATTACACTGTACTGATATTACACTGGGAAAGTACTGATATGACACTGTACTGATATGACACTGGGAAAGTACTGATATGACACTGTACTGATATGACACTGGGAAAGTACTGATATGACACTGGGAAAGTACTGATATGACACTGGGAAAGTACTGATATTACATGTACTGATATGACACTGGGAAAGAACTGATATGACACTGTACTGATATGACACTGGGAAAGTACTTATATGACACTGGGAAAGTACTGATATTACATGTACTGATATGACACTGGGAAAGAACTGATATGACACTGTACTGATATGACACTGGGAAAGTACTGATATGACACTGGGAAAGTACTGATATTACATGTACTGATATGACACTGGGAAAGTACTGATATGACACTGTACTGATATGACACTGGGAAAGTACTTATATGACACTGGGAAAGTACTGATATGACACTGGGAAAGTACTGATATTACACTGTACTGATATGACACTGGGAAAGTACTGATATGACACTGGGAAAGTACTTATATGACACTGGGAAAGTACTGATATGACACTGGGAAAGTACTGATATGACACTGTACTGATATTACACTGGGAAAGTACTGATATTACACTGGGAAAGTACTGATATGACACTGGGAAAGTACTGATATGACACTGGGAAAGTACTGATATGACACTGGGAAAGTACTGATATGACACTGGGAAAGTACTGATATGACACTGTACTGATATTACACTGGGAAAGTACTGATATTACACTGGGAAAGTACTGATATGACACTGGGAAAGTACTTATATGACACTGGGAAAGTACTGATATGACACTGGGAAAGTACTGATATGACACTGGGAAAGTACTGATATGACACTGGGAAAGTACTGATATGACACTGTACTGATATTACACTGGGAAAGTACTGATATTACACTGGGAAAGTACTTATATGACACTGGGAAAGTACTTATATGACACTGGGAAAGTACTGATATGACACTGTACTGATATTACACTGGGAAAGTACTGATATGACACTGGGAAAGTACTTATATGACACTGGGAAAGTACTGATATGACACTGTACTGATATTACACTGGGAAAGTACTGATATGACACTGTACTGATATGACACTGGGAAAGTACTGATATGACACTGTACTGATATGACACTGGGAAAGTACTGATATGACACTGGGAAAGTACTGATATGACACTGGGAAAGTACTGATATTACATGTACTGATATGACACTGGGAAAGAACTGATATGACACTGTACTGATATTACACTGGGAAAGTACTGATATGACACTGGGAAAGTACTGATATGACACTGGGAAAGTACTGATATGACACTGGGAAAGTACTGATATTACATGTACTGATATGACACTGGGAAAGTACTGATATGACACTGTACTGATATTACACTGGGAAAGTACTGATATTACACTGGGAAAGTACTGATATGACACTGGGAAAGTACTTATATGACACTGGGAAAGTACTGATATGACACTGGGAAAGTACTGATATGACACTGGGAAAGTACTGATATGACACTGGGAAAGTACTGATATGACACTGTACTGATATTACACTGGGAAAGTACTGATATTACACTGGGAAAGTACTGATATGACACTGGGAAAGTACTTATATGACACTGGGAAAGTACTGATATGACACTGTACTGATATTACACTGGGAAAGTACTGATATGACACTGTACTGATATGACACTGGGAAAGTACTGATATGACACTGTACTGATATGACACTGGGAAAGTACTGATATGACACTGGGAAAGTACTGATATGACACTGGGAAAGTACTGATATTACATGTACTGATATGACACTGGGAAAGAACTGATATGACACTGTACTGATATGACACTGGGAAAGTACTGATATGACACTGGGAAAGTACTGATATGACACTGGGAAAGTACTGATATTACATGTACTGATATGACACTGGGAAAGTACTGATATGACACTGTACTGATATGACACTGGGAAAGTACTTATATGACACTGGGAAAGTACTGATATGACACTGGGAAAGTACTGATATGACACTGGGAAAGTACTGATATTACACTGTACTGATATGACACTGGGAAAGTACTGATATGACACTGGGAAAGTACTTATATGACACTGGGAAAGTACTGATATGACACTGGGAAAGTACTGATATGACACTGTACTGATATTACACTGGGAAAGTACTGATATTACACTGGGAAAGTACTGATATGACACTGGGAAAGTACTGATATGACACTGGGAAAGTACTGATATGACACTGTACTGATATTACACTGGGAAAGTACTGATATTACACTGGGAAAGTACTGATATGACACTGGGAAAGTACTTATATGACACTGGGAAAGTACTGATATGACACTGGGAAAGTACTGATATGACACTGGGAAAGTACTGATATGACACTGTACTGATATTACACTGGGAAAGTACTGATATTACACTGGGAAAGTACTGATATGACACTGGGAAAGTACTTATATGACACTGGGAAAGTACTGATATGACACTGGGAAAGTACTGATATGACACTGTACTGATATTACACTGGGAAAGTACTGATATTACACTGGGAAAGTACTGATATGACACTGGGAAAGTACTTATATGACACTGGGAAAGTACTGATATGACACTGGGAAAGTACTGATATGACACTGTACTGATATTACACTGGGAAAGTACTGATATTACACTGGGAAAGTACTGATATGACACTGGGAAAGTACTTATATGACACTGGGAAAGTACTGATATGACACTGGGAAAGTACTGATATGACACTGTACTGATATTACACTGGGAAAGTACTGATATTACACTGGGAAAGTACTGATATTACACTGGGAAAGTACTGATATTACACTGGGAAAGTACTGATATTACACTGGGAAAGTACTGATATTACACTGTACTGATATGACACTGTACTGATATGACACTGGGAAAGTACTGATATTACACTGGGAAAGTACTGATATTACACTGGGAAAGTACTGATATTA
>JAPTMU010000217.1:52500-113660 GCA_028583405.1 Pogonophryne albipinna
GCCTCTCTTTGGCTCTCAGCAGAGTTTCTGCTACTTGAGATTTCCTGGACGTCCTCTGCTCAGAGACCCTGCGTACGATTCCTCCCCCTCCCCCTCCTCTCCTCTCGTCCACGCTGGCGGCGCGTCGTGCTCCTCGGTGTCTGGTGGGGGTGAGGAGCTGCTGTAGTTTCCCTGCCAGCCCCCCCCTGCTGGGCGAGGAGACGTTGTTGTAGTTCTCGTCTTTGTTCCTGCCGGAGTCTCGCGTCGACACAGGTCTGCAGGTCAAAGGTCAACACAGGAAGGACGTTAACAGAGCTGCAGGAATGTCGTATTTCTGCGTTGGACCCTGAAGGCAGCATCTCCCTGGTCCAATGGGATTCCTCCATGTGATTTTGGATCATTGCAGAAAATAATTTCAACGTTTATGATATTTACACGTCTAGTTATTTTATCTACAAATGAGTTTTTGTTAATTAATACAAAAATAAACTACATAAATTGCAAAGATAGTAAGAAAGTGTAGTGACTGACCGGCCCCCCCTCTCCTGCTGGGGGTCCTCTGCCTCCGAACACTCCTTGTAGAAGGTGGAGAGGCAGACCTGGCTGCGCGGCACCAGAGCTACACCAGGGGGCGCCGGCGGGGGGGTGGAGGCGTCCTCGCGGCCCAGCGGGGGGGTGGAGGCGTCCCTGCGGCCCAGCGGGGGTTTCCTGGAGACGGCGTCCCCCCCGTTTGACCCCGTGTTACGAAGGAGGGTCTTCCTGCAGAGCTTCACCGCTGAGGAGGGAGGGGGGGGGGGGATAGGCACGGCAAGTTTATTTTACATACATTTTTAGAGCTCACGTTGAGAATCAGGAGAATTCTCCCAGCAGAAACTCAGCTAAATGATGTCGTGATTAAACGCCATATCATGTTCTAAACCACATCAAGGATTATTTCTGAAACAGTATGCAGCTCAAACTCTCTCTCTCTTGGGGATATTTATCTATAAAGAAAGTGCATTTCGCCCGACAGGAGACCTTTCATTGCAAAGTGTGTTAGTGATTGTTTGCAGGCTGTTAACAAAGAGTTCCCCTCACTGTCGGCGGGGGTCTTCATGCTGCCCAGGCTGCTGCTCTTCACCAGCCCCCCCGTCAGAGACTCGTGACTCGAGCTTTCAGACAAACCGCTCCAACTTGACTGACGAATCAGAGTCGAGTGGGGGCGGGACATCACCTCACCTGCAAAAAAAAAAAAAAAAAATGCTTTTATTTTTGTTTACATTCACCCCGACAGTACGAGTTAAAGGAGCCCTGTTCTACTACCTGTTCGTGTTAGTGCATGTGAATCATCTTTGTACACGGGAAGAACACTGAAATAATCTCATCCTGTCTCTCAAATGCTCTGGACAGGGTTCAACACTGGCTGAACAACATTTGCTTACAGTTAAACGTCAAAAAAACAGTATGCATGGTGTTCAGTAATCGAAGGATCCAACGTGTTTTCAAACGGAGCAGAAATAGAACTAGTCCCACACTTCAGGTCTCTTGGACTCAAACTTGACTTTTAAGAAACATATTAAGAAAGTATCCAATACCGTTAACTTCAACTTGCAACATTTTAAACAAACCTTTCTTAACTGTCAGTGCTGCAAAGTCAGACCTCCCCTGTGATTCTGTCCCACATTGAATACTGTTTGACAAACTGGTCGTTTGCTTGAGCCACAAACCTGAAACCCAGAGAGCAGCTGTTCAAGAGAGCGATCTGTTACGGAAACTTCAGAGCGGCGCAGGAAAGATGGAGACTGGAATCGTTGTTTAATCAAACACCTGAGATTTATTGAAAGTTCGTAGATACGGCCGGAGAGCTTCACGCAGCCCATTCACATTATTACATGTAAGCAGACCACGAGGAACTCTGAAGAGACAAAGGAATCAGGGATCTGTTTATATTCTGAAAGCCTGCCTAATCAATGCCAGACACAGGAACAACGGCCCCTCTGTGTCTGCAATCTTTATTCTCCACAGGAAGAAAGATGACCCTTTGACCTGTGTCCCAGTTCAAGTTGCAGCAAGGGGATATTGCGACTTAATGAGAAGCATATGTTTGTAATTTTGACAGGTTCTCAGGAACGCTGAGAAACTCAATATACCAAGTGATCAGATTAAAATATTCTCTGACACGATCCAGGTGTTTGACAGAAAGACACATTCATCCCTCCACTGCACCATCCTGGAGAAACACCATTTCTTGAGTTTTGACAATTTGAAGTCTTTTAAAAGTATGTGTTTTATTTATAAATGTTAAGTTTACATGGACTGTTTTTGCTATGTTTGTAAAATGTTATTTTCTTGAATGTTTTATGTGAGGGATGGAAATGAGCTCAAAGCTAAATCTGGCACTGTTACGCTTGATACATTTGAATGTTTTAAGTGTTCACTGTGCATTGTCCCTGCCGAATGAACGGTTAAATGAAATGGTCTGAGGCTAAGAAACACATCATTCTCCAGCAGCTTCAACATTAAAGCACATTAGTAATTATAATACAGTAATACTCAATGGGTACTTTCACTATGTTGCTTTAAGTATATTTAGATGATAATTCTTTAGTTCTTTATCAAGGTACAAGTCTCCACCGCTGCTGATACTGGAAGTGTGTGTGTGTGTCTATGTGTGTGTGCAGGGGGTGATTGACCAAGTGTGTGTGTGTGTGTGTATATAATTAAAATAAGTGCTATGTATTTAAAACATCATTACATCTACAGGTATAACGCGGTTGTAATTATGCGGATGTGGAGTTTTTGTTGTTAATGGCGACAGAAAACTATGATGACAAATGATCAGGGCTGGAAGAAGTACTCAGATAATTAATTTAAGTATAAGTACTACAACCACACTGTGCAAATACGCCACTACGAGTAAAAGTCCTGAATTCATATCCTTGTTTGAGTAAAAGTATGTAAGTATTATCAGCAGTAAAAGTATGTAAGTATTATCAGCAGTAAAAGTATGTAAGTATTATCAGCAGTAAAAGTATGTAAGTATTATCAGCAGTAAAAGTATGTTTTTTGCACTTAAATACTCAAAGTAAAAGTATTGGGAAGTACTTCATTCATAATATGAGAACAAACTCCATGTGCAAGTCCTGCATTCAAAACCATAGCAAAGTAAAAGTATTATCACATAACTTTACATAAAAGTATTGATTGTGTATTTATATTTAGATAGTAGTAGTTTGTGTTAATAGTGTTTTCTAACTTATGTTATATTGTGTATGTTATACCTACTATCCTATTGCATATATCTTTGCTGTAAAATGTGGTAAATACTTAAAGTAAAAGTACTTATTGGGCAGTACAATGTACTTAAAGCAAAAAAAACAACAACCTTTCAATCTGAAAAGTACCTAAAGCTCTCAGATAACGTAGTAAAAAGTATATACTATATAAGTATAAAATATTTACCTGTGAGATGGAGCGCAGTATTAATTTAAAACAACGTAAATACACCATTTTAAAAATACATTTTGAGTCTTTTCTGACCTCCATGTGACCCCACTGATCCGTTCTTCTGCCGGCATCTGATTGGCTCCCTGAACTGAGCCACAGCCAATAGGACGTTCCTCAGCTTAGCCCAGCGCAGGCGGCCTCCCTGATTGGTCGACGGCCACTTGCTCTCCAGCACCGCCTGGCGACAGAATAGTAAATGAATAAAAGCAACAACATAATAATAAAACCAATGAATATATGTGTATATATATATATATATATATATATATACACATACAGTGATGTGTTTAAGTACTGTGTATTTACATTTAAACTGCTGCCTATATTTAGAGTTTATACAGAGTATTCAACACTTTTCCCGCTAATAAAATATGTAAATAATACATTTCATTCCTTTTTATCTTTTAATTTGCTTTGTTTATTGGTTTTATTATTATTTTAAGCATTTAATAATTTTATTTAAAATCTTTGTGCTGTAAAAATTAATTATTCATAAAGTTTTAACAAGAAAATAAAACGTTTTCATTGGTGGACAGTAACTAAGAAAATATAAGTTCTATAAGATAAGATTTACACAATTAATACTGAATATAATGGGCCAATACATTATTTGACCAGTGTGTGTGTGTGTGTGTGTGTGTGTGTGTGTGTGTGTGTGTGTGTGTGTGTGTGTGTGTGTGTGTGTGTGTGTGTGTGTGTGATTAAACAAGTGGTATGTATTGAAACCTTGTTGTAGTATCCGTAGGTGATGGTGTTGGGAGTGATGCCCGCCTTCTTCATCTCCAGCAGGACGCGCACAGCGAGCACCGGCTGACCATACTGACCACACAGCTGCATCAGGATCCTGTAACACACCTGACACACACACACACACACACGAAAACAAAGCATCAGACGCAGGACGCTCATTTAAAAAAAGACGTGGAAACTGATAACAATACGAGAGAAGCTAAAAGCGTACATGATAGAAAATATGAAAAATATGGCCTTTAACTGCACACACACACACACACACACACACACACACACACACACACACACACACACACACACACACACACACACACACACACACACACACACACACACACACAACACACACACACACACACACACACACACACACACACACACACACACACACACACACACACACACACACACACACACACACACACACACACACACACACACACACACACACACACACACACACACACACACACATTGTATATTAACAATATTAACAATCTTGCAATAACGCACCTTCTCAAGATATTGAAGTGACTGTTATTTTGTATATATTGACTGTTGTGCTTTTATTTAGGTCTTAATGTGTGCGTAAAAACGTGTCTTTGATTGTGTATATATAGGATATACATATTTTTATATATATTTGTTTTTATACTTGGGATTGTGGGAAACGGTATTTCGATCTCTCTGTCTGCACACACAACCTGAAAGATTGACAATAAAGTTTGTGTGTGTGTCTGTCTCATTTAAAATGACCTCAGTCGACCAAAGTGCTGTACAGGGAACACATATCATGTAAAATAACACAATAGGAATAAAATAATAAAACAATAATTAAAAACAAGATGAAAAGAACAATAACTAGAAACCTATAAAGACACCTGTCTCTCGTCTCACCTCGTCCGGCAGCACCACCTTGCGGTTCTCCATGTGTTTGAGCACGTCGTAGGCGATGTGTAGCGAGCGCACCTTGTTGCTCTCGGCCCTGACGAAGGTGGGCAGGTAGATGAACCACAGGCCGTAGCAGTGGCCCAGCAGACACTTGGACCACATGTCCGGCACCGACGAGTACTTCTGAGCACGCTTCTGAGCCAGCTTTATCTCCTGCGGGGAAATATAGTACACTTTATTTATGAAGCAACTTTTCACACCAGACGCAGCTCACAGAGTCCTGCTGTGAACCTGGACATGTTGAATACCCCCAAAGTGTTATGATAGAAATGTAGAGTAGGGTCTCCAGCTCATAGAAACGGCTTTATACAGACACAGTACGAAGAAAACAAAAACACAAACAGTCGTCCAAGTGCGGGTAAAGGGGGAGGGGGGGGGCTGTTGATCAGAGTTTGAAAGCTAGAGTGAATAAGTGAGTTTTGAGAGATTGAAGTATTTAAGAGTGTTGGCCTTTCGGATGTGACTGGGAGGGGGGGGGGGGGGCTGCAGCTGTAATAATATAATACACTTTATTCATAAAGCACCTTTCATGCCAGATGCAGCCCAAAGTGCTTTTAGTCTGTCTTCAGAGTCTTATAGTGAACCCTGAAATGTTGAGGACCCTAACGTTTTATGATAGAAATGTATAGTGTGTCTCCAGCTCATAGAGACTGCCGGAAGCTAACCTGCTAAACTTGGGCAGTTGGCACAATCCTGTTGTGATCGGCAGGCGAAAAACGTTTTTAATGTTTTCTGAATGTAGATCGATCAGGCTAAGCTAACATATAGCTGCTCCTCCACACTCACAACAACGTCCTACAGACAGAAATAAAACAGCGACTGTATTCAGACAGGCTGTGGCTTGTACAGGTATAACTTCTGATACGAGGAGCTGTGATCTCTGAGTGCTAACAGCTAACAGCTCGAAGCTAACGGCCAAAACTTAACAGCTAACGGCTAACAGCTAACGGCTAACACTTAACAGCTAATGGCTAACAGCTAACAGCTAACGGCTAACACTTAACAGCTAACGGCTAACACTTAACAGCTAACGGCTAACAGCTAACAGCTAACAGCTAACACTTAACAGCTAACGGCAGATGTTTTGTTTTTCTGATTAAAAGGTCAGTGACGGCAGGCTGAGATCCTCACAGCTGATTGGCTAACGTGAGAACGAGTCACGGGAATTTGAAGCTCGAGTTGAAAAAATTGAACTTTGCGAATTCGTGTCTATCCACGTCTTTGCTTGTAATCGCGACGCGTCCGGTGTGAACGCACCATGAGTTATGAAACAGACTAACTGCCAACAGAGACAGTTGGCCAATTTGATCTAAAAATATCTCATCTTCTGACCCAGAACCCCCCCCCCCCCCCCCACATTCACAGCCTGCTGCTCCTGAATGTTGGATGAGCAGTGAAATATTGATAAAGACTGCCGCTCAGTGACACTGTTGAACAGGCCGTGCTGTGAAAACACTCTCCTGATCATTCAATATCTAAATGATTGAAAAAGATTTACTCAAAGCAAATCAAAAATAAATGACTTTTTTTCTTCTTCTAATGAATAATAAAGTAAAACAAGCAAAGATGAAAAGTTGCAGCATTAAATATCAAGTTAACTTAATTAATCAATTTAAGATTTAAATGTATTAATTAATCTAATTAACTGAATTATTTGTTGCACATTAATTCATTTATTTTACCCAAATATGTCTATGTTCATTTTACTTCATTTCTTATTTTAAAGTGACTTAACTGTATATCATTGTATTGTATCTTTAATTGTATTAATCTCTAATCTGTGCTGTTTTTCATTCTCACCCTGTTGCTGTTAAACGACTGAATCTCCCCACGGGGTTACTAAAGGTCCATCTCATCTTATTTAAGAAAATAAATGTATATTAGGGCTGCATGATGTGGAAAGAATGTACTTTATTTGACTGATTATGCAGTTGTATTATGATTGTGTGTGTGTGTGTGTGTGTGTGTGTGTGTGGTGTGTGTGTGTGTGTTTTGACTGCAATCTTTAATGATCTACCCATAAAACAGTCTCTAAGCATCTACCTGAGATCTGCTGCATGATGGGTAACTTTCTCTCACTGCAGAAACTGTACTTGGTTTTGGAAAAGTGTGTGTGTGTGTGTGTGTGTGGTGTGTGTGTGTGTGTTGTGTGTGTGTGTGTGTGTGTGTGTCTCTGTGTGTGTCTGTGTGTGTGTGTGTGTGTGTGTGTGTGTGTGTACCTGTTTGGTGCGGCGGGGGCCGGGCTGCTGGGGGCGCTGCCCTTTAAGGGGACCCTGATCTGATCCTGGGGCCGCTCGAAGAGCTCGGGCCTCAGAGAGGGGAACGTCTCGTAACTGTAACCATGGAGACCGTGAAGAAATGTAACATTAACAATTTAACATTTAATTTACAGTGGTGTGTTCGGGCCATAGTGGGATACATACAACATATATATTTAACATGATTTATTAATAATCATTCGTGAGAAACAAAGCGTGGATCTTCCCTCACATTAAAGTGGTAATTTTACTGGAAAAAACGGGTCACTATTTTATGAGAAAGATTGTGAATATTCTTAGAGATTAAAGAAAAAAACTAGAATTTTGTCAGAGATTTAAGTGGTTGATAAACGTGAAAAAACCCACAAAAAAACAACTTAAATATTTCAGGATTTAAAAAAGGTACATTTACGAGAAAAAAACACAAATTAACAAGAACTTTTTGTTGAATACTTCCATTTTTTAGGTGGTTCATTTACAAGAAAAAACCCAAGAAATGAACGTAAACATTTACAGAGTTTAAGAGAATTATTGGCGAGAAAATGAAAAGGTACAAAAGAATTTAAAAAGAAAGTCACAAATGAACGAGAATTACATTTTCTTCCATTCACTGATATTTAAGTGGTACATGTATAAGAAATACTTCTCCATGATTAAAGCAGTATGTTAACAAGATTTTCCATCTGCAATGTGGTGTACCTGTAGAGGGCGGGGCACTCGGAGCCGTCCGGTTCCTGCGGTTCCTCCGGAGGCATGATGAAGACGGTGTGTTCTCCTCCGTGAGACTCGTCCAGGTCGATGAGCCGCACCTCCTCCGGTTTCTCCACGTCCGTCTGAAGAGATATCACACCAAGAAACACACTCAAAGTACATCTAGACATGAAGACTTTCAACTAATCAGATAACATCTCACTCTCCTGCTGATGTTCAGGTGTATATCAGTTTGTAGTGTCTCTACTTTAAAGAGTCCTCTCCTGCTGATGTTCAGGTGTATATCAGTTTGTAGTGTCTCTACTTTAAAGAGTCCTCTCCTGCTGATGTTCTGGTGTATATCAGTATGTAGTGTCTCTACTTTAAAGAGTCCTCTCCTGCTGATGTTCAGGTGTATATCAGTATGTAGTGTCTCTACTTTAAAGAGTCCTCTCCTGCAGATGTTCAGGTGTATATCAGTATGTAGTGTCTCTACTTTAAAGAGTCCTCTCCTGCTGATGTTCTGGTGTATATCAGTATGTAGTGTCTCTACTTTAAAGAGTCCTCTCCTGCTGATGTTCAGGTGTATATCAGTATGTAGTGTCTCTACTTTAAAGAGTCCTCTCCTGCTGATGTTCAGGTGTATATCAGTATGTAGTGTCTCTACTTTAAAGAGTCCTCTCCTGCTGATGTTCAGGTGTATATCAGTATGTAGTGTCTCTACTTTAAAGAGTCCTCTCCTGCTGATGTTCAGGTGTATATCAGTATGTAGTGTCTCTACTTTAAAGAGTCCTCTCCTGCTGATGTTCAGGTGTATATCAGTATGTAGTGTCTCTACTTTAAAGAGTCCTCTCCTGCTGATGTTCAGGTGTATATCAGTATGTAGTGTCTCTACTTTAAAGAGTCCTCTCCTGCTGATGTTCAGGTGTATATCAGTATGTAGTGTCTCTACTTTAAAGAGTCCTCTCCTGCTGATGTTCAGGTGTATATCAGTATGTAGTGTCTCTACTTTAAAGAGTCCTCTCCTGCTGATGTTCAGGTGTATATCAGTATGTAGTGTCTCTACTTTAAAGAGTCCTCTCCTGCTGATGTTCAGGTGTATATCAGTATGTAGTGTCTCTACTTTAAAGAGTCCTCTCCTGCTGATGTTCAGGTGTATATCAGTATGTAGTGTCTCTACTTTAAAGAGTCCTCTCCTGCTGATGTTCAGGTGTATATCAGTATGTAGTGTCTCTACTTTAAAGAGTCCTCTCCTGCTGATGTTCAGGTGTATATCAGTATGTAGTGTCTCTACTTTAAAGAGTCCTCTCCTGCTGATGTTCAGGTGTATATCAGTATGTAGTGTCTCTACTTTAAAGAGTCCTCTCCTGCTGATGTTCAGGTGTATATCAGTATGTAGTGTCTCTACTTTAAAGAGTCCTCTCCTGCTGATGTTCAGGTGTATATCAGTATGTAGTGTCTCTACTTTAAAGAGTCCTCTCCTGCTGATGTTCAGGTGTATATCAGTATGTAGTGTCTCTACTTTAAAGAGTCCTCTCCTGCTGATGTTCAGGTGTATATCAGTATGTAGTGTCTCTACTTTAAAGAGTCCTCTCCTGCTGATGTTCAGGTGTATATCAGTATGTAGTGTCTCTACTTTAAAGAGTCCTCTCCTGCTGATGTTCAGGTGTATATCAGTATGTAGTGTCTCTACTTTAAAGAGTCCTCTCCTGCTGATGTTCAGGTGTATATCAGTATGTAGTGTCTCTACTTTAAAGAGTCCTCTCCTGCTGATGTTCAGGTGTATATCAGTATGTAGTGTCTCTACTTTAAAGAGTCCTCTCCTGCTGATGTTCAGGTGTATATCAGTATGTAGTGTCTCTACTTTAAAGAGTCCTCTCCTGCTGATGTTCAGGTGTATATCAGTATGTAGTGTCTCTACTTTAAAGAGTCCTCTCCTGCTGATGTTCAGGTGTATATCAGTATGTAGTGTCTCTACTTTAAAGAGTCCTCTCCTGCTGATGTTCAGGTGTATATCAGTATGTAGTGTCTCTACTTTAAAGAGTCCTCTCCTGCTGATGTTCAGGTGTATATCAGTATGTAGTGTCTCTACTTTAAAGAGTCCTCTCCTGCTGATGTTCAGGTGTATATCAGTATGTAGTGTCTCTACTTTAAAGAGTCCTCTCCTGCTGATGTTCAGGTGTATATC
Organism: Pogonophryne albipinna; assembly: GCA_028583405.1. Taxonomy (NCBI): domain Eukaryota; kingdom Metazoa; phylum Chordata; class Actinopteri; order Perciformes; family Artedidraconidae; genus Pogonophryne; species Pogonophryne albipinna. The sequence continues at coordinate 62,806 of JAPTMU010000217.1, forward strand.
AGTATGTAGTGTCTCTACTTTAAAGAGTCCTCTCCTGCTGATGTTCAGGTGTATATCAGTATGTAGTGTCTCTACTTTAAAGAGTCCTCTCCTGCTGATGTTCAGGTGTATATCAGTATGTAGTGTCTCTACTTTAAAGAGTCCTCTCCTGCTGATGTTCAGGTGTATATCAGTATGTAGTGTCTCTACTTTAAAGAGTCCTCTCCTGCTGATGTTCAGGTGTATATCAGTATGTAGTGTCTCTACTTTAAAGAGTCCTCTCCTGCTGATGTTCAGGTGTATATCAGTATGTAGTGTCTCTACTTTAAAGAGTCCTCTCCTGCTGATGTTCAGGTTATATCAGTATGTAGTGTCTCTACTTTAAAGAGTCCTCTCCTGCTGATGTTCAGGTGTATATCAGTATGTAGTGTCTCTACTTTAAAGAGTCCTCTCCTGCTGATGTTCAGGTGTATATCAGTATGTAGTGTCTCTACTTTAAAGAGTCCAGCGATATGAAAGGTATTCCCGACCTTTTGGACGCACTCGTCGAAGAACTCGAGGCAGGCGTGGCGGTCGCTGACGAAGGAGCACTCCTCGACGAACTGCGTGAACATCTGGGTCCTCGTCAGCTGGCCGTAGATCTTCTGCTGCGTTCGGTCCCGAGACTTCAGGAAGCCTGCAGCACAGCATCCAATCAAATATGATGTTTATAAGATGTAGGAAGAGACTAACTGTCCAGCAAGAATGCAGCTCTCTTTATATTCTCTTTTTTAAACATTTGAGGATGCTTATGATTGAGTTTTGGGAGTAGTATTTATAGTGTTTTATTTTCTCTTTGAAATACTGGATGCTTGTGACTGCGTCGCCTCTCACCCTGCAGGTTGAAGAGCGAGCTGCAGTCGGTGGTGGTGTCGGACGGGGCCTGGGTGATGGGCAGCAGGAAGGAGCGGTACCCTCTCAGCAGGACGCTCATGAAGCGCAGGAAGGCCTCCTGGATCTCCAGCTCCAGCTGCTTCTGGCTGCGGTAGATCTGATCGTAGTCCGTCAGCAGGAACTCCAGCGTGGCCTCCTCCTGGCTGGGGGTGCAGACTGCAGAGGACACAGGGAACCACTGACATTACAATATGCTGGGGCTCTCCTGGGCTCATAACTCTGACCCAGAAACTCACATCCATACTTTCTATTTTTCCTGCTTTTTTAATCTGTCTCATTTTACTCACGTTGAAGTGTGAAGCACTTTGAGATGACGTTGTTTTAAAGTGTGCTATATAGTATAAATACTTTCTTACCCTTTTACTTGAGCACAATTTTGATTGCAGAGTATTTGTACACTGTAGTATTGCTATAAGAATAATCTGGCTATTAGTCTGAACTCTTCTATTCATCCAAGTCAAAAGCTCAACACCACAAAATACAGATCATTAACTCTTACACACAATATCATTATGAATCACACGGAGAATATTGTTTCACTGTTTAAACACAGAGATAACATACTGTATAAATCTCCTCTACGTGATATATACTTACGTGTGTTAGTGTAAATCAGTGTTTCTCAAACCTTTTCATTCCAAGCAAAAAAACACTCGCGGACCGCCTAACTCCACAAATATCCAAAATCACATCGTTTTTCTACAACAGATTACAAATCGCCTGAAAATGGTACAAACAAGTGGCAACATGTGTGATGAAGGTGTTGCGCTGGGCTATATCATGCAATTGAAAGTGAAACTTAAGATCATTCCATTGCGGAGATATTCCCGCGAGAGAGCGGAAAACTCAAATTAATTAATTAATTTCAAATGTGAAATGTTACCAATATACTCAGGGACCACTAGGGGGCGCTCACGGACCACACTTTGAGAAGCACTGGTGTAAATGATTAAAGCTCAAATTCAGTGCCTGTGGGCGTCAGCTGACAGAGGTGTTATGGATGTATCTTGTTCTGCAGCATGCTGGTTCTTCTCTCACAACTAGCTAAATACATGGGGTGTTTCTCAATGTCGAGGAAGGATGCTCCAGAGCCACTATTTCAAGCATACTACGTCATCGAGTGCCGCCGAAGGACTGTTCCAATGTCCAGCATACTTGGAATTCTATCGAGCCCGGCGTACTTTGTAGCGGGAAATTTCTTAAAATACCCACAATGCTTTGCGCACGGACCAATCTCTCCAAATCTGTGGCGGAAAATGTAAGGCGGGGCCTCTCAAATGACGCACACCTGCACACTTGCTCGCCTGTTCCACTCTTCATTTTCCAAATGCCAGGAAGGATTCTTGCCTCGCTTCTGAAGCAAGACGCTCGGCAGACATGTGCTACCAAGCAAGCGTACTGGCGATTGAGAAACACCCTTGGTGTCTGGGGTAGAGATCTGCAGAAACACAGATCATGTTTTGTGAATTCTCCGGCCGAAGCTCCAAATAAACCGTCAGTGTTTCCATCAAAGCTCCTGCTCTCTCCGTCTCTCTGAGTCTCCATTGATGCAGACGTTTCCATCACACAGTACACTTCCTGTTTCAGTTTCAAAGTAAAGCCCTCTAGGGGGAAATTCATGATGGAAAAAGTGACATATCGACTGAGACTGCAAGAAACACAATGTGAAGAGAAATGGTCAATGTTTAAGATTCAAACCATCAGACTGACGAACGGTCAAATGAGAGCGTGACTGTTTGTTATATTTTCCATCCCCCCTGCGTGTCACTCACTCTGCTCCAGAGTCTTGTGCAGGTTGGTCAGCGTGTTGAACAGCGTCTTGCCGGGTTTTTGGGTAAAGATCGCCATGACAACGGCTTCTTGTCGTCTGACCTGAAAAATAAAAGTTAAATAACTATATTTGTATTTAAATCGCCAAAAAAACAGAACTTATCAGATCCAGAAAGTGGCTGCCGTACACTCCTTTATTCACTTTGAGCACCCTCAGTGGGGTCTTCTCCTCAGCGTTCTGGTTGCTCTTGAATGGTATATTGTTTTTACTAAAAGGCTGTTGTTATTATTATTGTTTATTTTGTGTTCTCACCTTTATTTGTTTGTGTTTTTGAGCTGCGCTGTGTGGTGTTGTGTTTCTTTGGTCTGCAGGTTTTAAAGTGCTTCATAAATAACGTTGGATTGGATCCTGAGTGACGAACGTGTTCTAATGAGACTATATTTGTAAAACTTCATCAAAATCAATTCATTTTAAACGTCTCATTTTAAAAGAAATGTTCGTATGAATTAAAAATAATATTGACTTTACACTTTATTGACTTTATAACTGTATTTTTTGCATTATTGTTTTATTTGATTTGAAATGTAATCATGATAGGATTCGAGCCTTCTTTTAAATTCCCTTTTTATGTTTGTATTTTTCAATATTTGACGTTTCATTTTATTAATACATATATCCTCCTCACACACGTTTGATTCAGAGGAAACAGGAAACACAAGGTCCTGCCATGAGTGGCCGGTACTCTGACTAAAGTACTGCAGTACTTGATGTACTGACTGGAAGATGGTGTTGGTGTCCAGGTCCACACACACCACGTCGGTGGGGGGGTCCTCCAGGTCGAAGTAGCTGGAGTGGACGCCCACGATGAAGGGCATCGGAGCCAGCAGCACGGCCGCCATCTGCAGCGGGCAGAGAGGGATGTAGGGACAGATCCAGCGCAGCGGGAAGCTCAATCTGCAGAGAGACGGGACGTTATTAACATCTGGGGAGAGACGGGACGTTATTAACATCTGCAGAGAGACGGGACGTTATTAACATCTGCAGAGAGACGGGACGTTATTAACATCTGCAGAGAGACGGGACGTTATTAACATCTGCAGAGAGACGGGACGTTATTAACATCTGCAGAGAGACGGGACGTTATTAACATCTGGAGAGAGACGGGACGTTATTAACATCTGGGGAGAGACGGGACGTTATTAACATCTGCAGAGGGACGGGACGTTATTAACATCTGCAGAGAGACGGGACGTTATTAACATCTGCAGAGAGACGGGACGTTATTAACATCTGCAGAGAGACGGGACTTTATTAACATCTGGAGAGAGACGGGACGTTATTAACATCTGCAGAGAGACGGGACGTTATTAACATCTGCAGAGAGACGGGACGTTATTAACATCTGCAGAGAGACGGGACGTTAATAACATCTGCAGAGAGACGGGACGTTATTAACATCTGCAGAGAGACGGGACGTTATTAACATCTGCAGAGAGAAGGGACGTTATTAACATCTGGGCAGGACGGGACGTTATTAACATCTGTAGAGAGGACGGGACGTTATTAACATCTGGGGAGAGACGGGACGTTATTAACATCTGGAGAGAGACGGGACGTTATTAACATCTGGGGAGAGACGGGGACGTTATTAAACATCTGCGAGAGACGGGACGTTATTAACATCTGGAGAGAGACGGGACGTTATTAACATCTGCAGGAGACGGGACGTTATTAACATCTGCAGAGAGACGGGACGTTATTAACATCTGCAGAGACGGGACGTTATTAACATCTGGGGAGAGACGGGACGTTATTAACATCTGGGAGAGACGGGACGTTATTAACATCTGGAGAGACGGGACGTTATTAACATCTGGGGAAGAGACGGGACGTTATTAACATCTGGGAGAGACGGGACGTTATTAACATCTGCAGAGAGACGGGACGTTATTAACATCTGTGAGAGACGGGACGTTATTAACATCTGGGGAGAGACGGGACGTTATTAACATCTGCAGAGAGACGGGACGTTATTAACATCTGCAGAGAGACGGGACGTTATTAACATCTGGGAGAGACGGGACGTTATTAACATCTGGGAGAGACGGGACGTTATTAACATCTGCAGAGAGACGGGACGTTATTAACATCTGCAGAGAGACGGGACGTTATTAACAGCTGCAGAGAGACGGGACCGGTATTAAACATCTGCAGAGAGAGACGGGACGTTATTAACATCCTGGCAGAGAGAAAGGAACGTTATTAACATCTGCAGGGAGAGACGGGACGTTATTAAACATCTGAGAGAGAGACGGGACGTTATTAACATCTGCGGAGAGATCGGGAACGTTATTAACATCTGCAGAGAGGACGGGGAACGTTATTAACAATCTGGAGAGAGACGGGACGTTATGACATCTGCAGAGAGACGGGACGTTAATTAACACTCGGCAGAGAGACGGGACGTTATTAACATCTGGAGAGAGACGGGACGTTATTAACATCTGCAGAGAGGACGGGACGTTATTAACATCTGGGGAGAGACTGGGACGTTATTAACATCTGCGTGAGAGACGGGACGTTATTAACATCTGGGGAGAGACGGGACGTTATTAACATCTGGAGAGAGACGGGACGTTATTAACATCTGGGGAGAGACGGGACGTTATTAACATCTGGGGAGAGACGGGACGTTATTAACATCTGCAGAGAGACGGGACGTTATTAACATCTGCAGAGAGACGGGACGTTATTAACATCTGGGGAGAGACGGGACGTTATTAACATCTGCAGAGAGACGGGACGTTATTAACATCTGTAGAGAGACGGGACGTTATTAACATCTGGGGAGAGACGGGACGTTATTAACATCTGGGAGAGACGGGACGTTATTAACATCTGGGAGAGAGACGGGACGTTATTAACATCTGGAGAGAGACGGGACGTTATTAACATCTGCAGAGAGACGGGACGTTATTAACATCTGCAGAGAGACGGGACGTTATTAACATCTGTAGAGAGACGGGACGTTATTAACATCTGTAGAGAGACGGGACGTATTAACATCTGGGGAGAGACGGGACGTTATTAACATCTGGAGAGAGACGGGACGTTATTAACATCTGGGAGAGACGGGACGTTATTAACATCTGGGAGAGACGGGACGTTATTAACATCTGCAGAGAGACGGGACGTTAATAACATCTGCAGAGAGACGGGACGTTATTAACATCTGCAGAGAGACGGGACGTTATTAACATCTGCAGAGAGAAGGGACGTTATTAACATCTGGGGAGAGACGGGACGTTATTAACATCTTGCAGAGAGACGGGACGTTATTAACATCTGCTAGAGAGACGGGACGTTATTAACATCTGGAGAGACGGGACGTTATTAACATCTGCAGAGAGACGGGACGTTATTAACATCTGTAGAGAGACGGGACGTTATTAACATCTGGGGAGAGACGGGACGTTATTAACATCTGCAGAGAGGACTGGACGTTATTAACATCTGCGAGAGACGGGACGTTATTAACATCTGCAGAGAGACGGGACGTTATTAACATCTGCAGGAGAGACGGGACGTTATTAACATCTGCGGAGAGACGGGACGTTATTAACATCTGCGGAGAGACGGGACGTTATTAACATCTGGAGAGAGACGGGACGTTATTAACATCTGGGGAGAGACGGGACGTTATTAACATCTGGCAGAGAGACGGGACGTTAATTAACATCTGCAGAGGAGACGGGACGTTATTAACATCTGCAGAGAGACGGGACGTTATTAACATCTGCAGAGAGACGGGACGTTATTAACATCTGGAGAAGAGACGGGACGTTATTAACATCTGTCGAGAGACGGGACGTTATTAACATCTGGGGAGAGACCGGGACGTTATTAACATCTGGAGAGAGACGGGACGTTATTAACATCTGGGGAGAGAAGGACGTTATTAACATCTGGAGAGAGACGGGACGTTATTAACATCTGCAGAGAGACGGGACGTTATTAACATCTGCTAGAGAGACGGGACGTTATTAACATCTGGGGAGAGACGGGACGTTATTAACATCTGGAGAGAGACGGGACGTTATTAACATCTGGAGAGAGACGGGACGTTTATTAACATCTGCAGAGAGACGGGACGTTAATAACATCTGCAGAGAGACGGGACGTTATTAACATCTGCAGAGAGACGGGACGTTATTAACATCTGCAGAGAGAAGGGACGTTAACATCTGGGGAGAGACGGGACGTTATTAACATCTGGAGAGACGGGACGTTATTAACATCTGCAGAGAGACGGGACGTTATTAACATCTGGGGAGAGACGGGACGTTATTAACATCTGCAGAGAGACGGGACGTTATTAACATCTGGAGAGAGACGGGACGTTATTAACATCTGGGGAGAGACGGGACGTTATTAACATCTGCAGAGAGACGGGACGTTATTAACATCTGCAGAGAGACGGGACGTTAATAACATCTGCAGAGAGACGGGACGTTATTAACATCTGCAGAGAGACGGGACGTTATTAACATCTGCAGAGAGAAGGGACGTTATTAACATCTGGGGAGAGACGGGACGTTATTAACATCTGCAGAGAGACGGGACGTTATTAACATCTGCAGAGAGACGGGACGTTATTAACATCTGGGGAGAGACGGGACGTTATTAACATCTGCAGAGAGACGGGACGTTATTAACATCTGTAGAGAGACGGGACGTTATTAACATCTGGGGAGAGACGGGACGTTATTAACATCTGCAGAGAGACGGGACGTTATTAAACATCTGCAGAGAGACGGGACGTTATTAACATCTGGAGAGAGACGGGACGTTATTAACATCTGCAGAGAGACGGGACGTTATTAACATCTGGGGAGAGACGGGACGTTATTAACATCTGCGGAGAGACGGGACGTTATTAACATCTGCGGAGAGACGGGACGTTGTTAACATCTGGAGAGAGACGGGACGTTATTAACATCTGGGGAGAGACGGGACGTTATTAACATCTGCATAGAGACGGGACGTTATTAACATCTGCGGAGAGACGGGACGTTATTAACATCTGCAGAGAGACGGGACGTTATTAACATCTGCAGAAAGACGGGACGTTATTAACATCTGCAGAGAGACGGGACGTTATTACATCTGCAGAGAGACGGGACGTTATTAACATCTGCAGAGAGACGGGACGTTAATAACATCTGGAGAGAGACGGGACGTTATTAACATCTGCAGAGAGACGGGACGTTATTAACATCTGCAGAGAGACGGGACGTTATTAACATCTGGAGAGAGACGGGACGTTATTAACATCTGGAGAGAGACGGGACGTTATTAACATCTGCAGAGAGACGGGACGTTATTAACATCTGCAGAGAGACGGGACGTTATTAACATCTGCAGAGAGACGGGACGTTATTAACATCTGGAGAGAGACGGGACGTTATTAACATCTGGAGAGAGACGGGACGTTATTAACATCTGCAGAGAGACGGGACGTTATTAACATCTGCAGAGAGACGGGACGTTATTAACATCTGCAGAGAGACGGGACGTTATTAACATCTGGGGAGAGACGGGACGTTATTAACATCTGCAGAGAGACGGGACGTTATTAACATCTGCAGAGAGACGGGACGTTATTAACATCTGCAGAGAGACGGGACGTTAATAACATCTGGAGAGAGACGGGACGTTATTAACATCTGCAGAGAGACGGGACGTTATTAACATCTGCAGAGAGACGGGACGTTATTAACATCTGGAGAGAGACTGGACGTTATTAACATCTGGAGAGAGACGGGACGTTATTAACATCTGCAGAGAGACGGGACGTTATTAACATCTGGAGAGAGACGGGACGTTATTAACATCTGGAGAGAGACGGGACGTTATTAACATCTGCAGAGAGACGGGACGTTATTAACATCTGCGGAGAGACGGGACGTTATTAACATCTGCAGAGAGACGGGACGTTATTAACATCTGCAGAGAGACGGGACGTTATTAACATCTGCAGAGAGACGGGACGTTATTAACATCTGGGGAGAGACGGGACGTTATTAACATCTGCAGAGAGACGGGACGTTATTAACATCTGCAGAGAGACGGGACGTTAATAACATCTGGAGAGAGACGGGACGTTATTAACATCTGCAGAGAGACGGGACGTTATTAACATCTGGGGAGAGACGGGACGTTATTAACATCTGGGGAGAGACGGGACGTTATTAACATCTGGGGAGAGATGGGACGTTATTAACATCTGGGGAGAGACGGGACGTTATTGTGCATGTAAATGGTCTGTGTGTGTGTGTGTGTGTGTGTGTGTGTGTGTGTGTGTGTGTGTGAGTCTCACGGAGACGAGGGCCTCGCTGACGGAGGTGAGCACGTCAGGCCTCAGAGAGTGCAGCAGCAGCTTGTGTTCGGTGAGAACGGCCAGCAGCAGCGTGCAGGCGTTCTCCGGACCGAGGTTCTGCAGCAGCTTCAGGAAACTCGCCCCACTACACACACACGTCACACACACACACACACACGTCACACACACACACACACACACACATTGATACCTTTATAACTGGCTCTGTGATAACAGTCATCATTATTAAAAATTATGAATAAAAACAAAGTAAGCTTCTTTAAAATATGTCTACAATTTTAATACAGATCACACACACACAGACTATGTGTACTTGTTGTGTACTAGTACTGCAGTGAAAGTACCTGAGGGGGATCGGAGAGGAGACGGGCTGGCAGAGAACCAGGTTATCATAGGGAGACAGCTGTAAAGAAATACACGTTAAATCACTGCGCGCCACACACACACACACACACACACACACACACACACACACACACACACACACACACACACACACACACACACACACACACACACACACACACACACACACACACACACACACACACACACACACACACACACACACACACACACACACACACACACACACACACACACACACACACACACACACACACACACACACACACACACACACACACACACACACACACACACACACACACACACACACACACACACACACACGAGAGATCAGCAGTTCAGTATTTAGTCATTTGAAGAATCAATTATCTTTGCTAATTGAAACCAATGAAACGACTGCTCTGCTCTGATTGGACACAACAGGTCGGGTCGTGGTCTACGGGGAACGAGGAACGATCAGAGACATTCAAACTCAGGTTTAAGGTTTGGAGCGTTTACCTGAACGAGGATGCGAGGCCGCTGCGGGGAAGGGAACGGGACGTTGTGCATGAAGCTGGAGATGTGTCTGCAAGGATAAAGAAAATAACATGAATATCCTTCACATGCTAAATGTTAAAGGTCTCCTGTCATGCTATTTTAGGCATATTTTACGGGTCTCAGATACAAATATATAAAAAACATCTCTATGACGTGAGTGCTCAAAATACCAAACACCCCTCACATCCCTCTGTTTCAGGCCTGTTACTAAAGTGCTGATTCTGGGTCCTTAGAAAGAGGAGGGGGAGCTAATGCCTGCTCAGAATTCTACCCAGATACTCAGCTAAATGCTGCCGAGATTAAACTCCATGTCATGTTCCAAACCACATGAAGGGTTATTTCTGAAACAGTATGGTTACGGCCGCCGCCTCCTCTCTGCCCATTAGCCTTTGCAGCTGTGTGTTGTATGTATATGAGCTGTGCCGTTGGATGCCGGCTTCCTCCCCCTCCCCCCGGTAGGCGTGACCAAAGATCCATCCTCCAATCCATGCTCCAATGGCCGGGCCCGACTCTCCAACCCCCGCACACACCTCCCGGGGACAGCTACAAGACTGTGTGCACCGTGTTAGTCGAGAGCCCGGGGACAGCTACAAGACTGTGTGCACCGTGTTAGTCGAGAGCCCGGGGACAGCTACAAGACTGTGTGCACCGTGTTAGTTGAGAGAGGTCTGCATCTGTGGCAGACGTCTCTCGGTACTCTCTCCGTACATTCTGTGTTAGTTCTGTTAACAGTGGTTAACTAGGTCGTGTGTATATTTGTGCTTGTTCTTGTAACACTGTTTATCTTGTAATAAAAACGTTAACGGAGGTTAACTTGTACCCAGGCTGTGTTTTGGTGACTGCCTATTTTTGTTAGCCTTATCCTTTTTATCCCACTTTAGAAGTGAGGTTTTCTTTAGGTTATTTTGTTTATACTAACTCTTATTTTGTTTAAACCAGTGCCTTGGTGGCCCTTTTGTTTCGATTGTAGCTGCTTGTTGCCGATTGCACTTTCATTAAACAACTTCCTATTTACCAATTCCAACTGGTTATATGTTATTTTCCACTTTCCCCGAACTGGGACGTAACAGGATGGAGCTCAAACTCTTTCTCTCTCTCAGGGTTACCACAAGGTGACTTCCTTTTGATTTCCTGCTTCTTCACACATGCTCTCTCCAGTACAGGTTAGCTCTGAGTGTTAGCATGCTAATGTAAACACAGACCATGTTACTTCCAGAACACGTCTCATTGTTTCTGACCGCAACGTTTCTGATTGGCCCGTGGGTCTAAAGCCCGCCCACATTTCAGATATTACGTCATGTCGGACGCAAATCTGGATCAGCTCCGTTGTTCCCCCGTTTAGAGATGTGGGTACGGAGGAAAAGAGAGAGGGGTTTAGTTTCTGACACTTTGAGAGTCTCCTGACACACCGGGGACACACCGGGGACACACCAGGGACACACCGGGGGGACACCGGGGACACACCAGGGACACACCGGGGACACACCGGGGACACACCGGGACACATATTTATGTATAAAAGACATCAGAAAGTGCATTTTGCATGATAGGAGACCTTTAAGATGTGACTGAGTGTGAAAAATAAACGGCACTGACTTCTCGAGCGGCAGCACGTGGGGTCCGGAGATGGAGTATCTGTAGACGAAGGTGAGAAACTTCTGGAAGACAGTGAAGAAGGGCCAGTGTGAGAGGACGCAGATGCTCTTCTTCACCTGCAGGCTGCGGCTGCTGATTGGCCGACGGTCGACGACACTCAGCAGCCCGAGGCGAACGCTCTGCCGCTCCGACAGCAGGTCGCGGGAGAACGACTCGTAGAACTGGATCGCTGCGCCGTACACCTGCAGCGGGACGAGGAACAGGGACAGATGCACTCATTTAGATTATATTCAAGATTCAAGGCTTTTATTGTCATGTGTTCAGAGCGACAGTGAAGATCTGAGGTCACAGGCTCCTCCCACAAATCCAAAATGTTCACATAATTCTCTGATATTTCAGACACATTATTTTATTATCTTTGGGTGAAATCATCACACATATACCAGTTACCTTTTGGGTCATTTGTTGAAAATGTTTTCTGATATTTTCCAGATATTTTTTGACCAATTTTTTGGACAATTTTCAGACATATTCCGGTTACCTTTTGGGTATTTTCTGTAATGCTTACAGACAAATTTGACCAATTTAATATAATTTTATGGACAATTGTTCACACATATTCCTCTTTTCCACCTTTTGGGTGTTTTCTGGAAAAAATTCAGATATTTTTCAGATTTTTCTGACAAATTGTTTTATTATCTTTTTAGTTATTTTTCATATAATTTCAAATTGACTTCAGACACCTTTTGGGTATTTTCTGTAACAAAAACCCCATACCTTTCTGATAGTTTCCAGGCAATGACAAGTTGAACAATATTTAACAAATATTCCAGGCCCCCTTTGGATATTCTATTGAAAATGTTCACCTAATTTTCAGATATTTTCCAGACATTTTGACCAATTTAAATAATAGTTTTGGAAATGTTTCATTTATATTTTCACATTTATTTCAGACACCTCTTGGGTTTTTTCTGTAAAATTTCCACATGATTTTCAGATAATTTCCAGACATTTTTGACCATTTCTTATAATGTGTGTGTGTGTGTGTGTGTGTGTGTGTGTGTGTGTGTGTGTGTGTGTGCCCACCTTGTCCCCGCAGGCGGAGGTGAGCACGAAGGTGGAGAACACGGGCAGTTGGTACTTGGTGTTGAGAGGCCAGCTCTCCACGGTGACGCCCATCGGCAGACAGAACACCGGCACCGACTCAGGGAGAGGGAACGCCTCGAGGTCCTCCTGAGGGTACCGGCTGAGCAGACCTGAGATCAGATATAACCAGCTCTAAATCAGACTTCCACAAGCTACCCTGCAGTCTACAAAGTCATTCAAACTAGCTGCACCTTCACCAGCTTTGAGAACACTTTCATGATCAATCATTATAAAACATATCATATATATTATTCTGAAATGGACCAATCTGCACAACGACTACTTTCACTGTCTTTCACTATATTTTGATGAGAATACTTTTCTACTTTCACTTGAGGAACATTTTGAATGAGGACTTTTACTGTAACAGAGTATTCCTACACTCTGGTACTTCTACTTTTACTCAAGTACAAGATCTGAGTACTTCTACTTTTACTCAAGTACAAGATCTGAGTACTTCTACTTTTACTCAAGAACAAGATCTGAGTACTTCTACTTTTACTCAAGCACAAGATCTGAGTACTTCTACTTTTACTCAAGTACAAGATCTGAGTACTTCTACTTTTACTCAAGTACAAGATCTGAGTACTTCTACTTTTACTCAAGTACAAGATCTGAGTACTTCTACTTTTACTCAAGAACAAGATCTGAGTACTTCTACTTTTACTCAAGTACAAGATCTGAGTACTTCTACTTTGACTCAAGTACAAGATCTGAGTACTTCTACTTTTACTCAAGATCTGAGTACTTCTACTTTTACTCAAGATCTGAGTACTTCTACTTTTACTCAAGTACAAGATCTGAGTACTTCTACTTTTACTCAAGATCTGAGTACTTCTACTTTTACTCAAGTACAAGATCTGAGTACTTCTACTTTTACTCAAGATCTGAGTACTTCTACTTTTACTCAAGTACAAGATCTGAGTACTTCTACTTTTACTCAGTACAAGATCTGAGTACTTCTACTTTTACTCAAAAACAAGATCTGAGTACTTCTACTTTACTCAAGTACAAGATCTGAGTACTTCTACTTTGACTCAAGTACAAGATCTGAGTACTTCTACTTTTACTCAAGATCTGAGTACTTCTACTTTTACTCAAGTACAAGATCTGAGTACTTCTACTTTTACTCAAGATCTGAGTACTTCTACTTTTACTCAAGTACAAGATCTGAGTACTTCTACTTTTACTCAAGTACAAGATCTGAGTACTTCTACTTTTACTCAAAAACAAGATCTGAGTACTTCTACTTTTACTCAAGTACAAGATCTGAGTACTTCTACTTTGACTCAAGTACAAGATCTGTGTACTTCTACTTTTACTCAAGATCTGAGTACTTCTACTTTTACTCAAGATCTGAGTACTTCTACTTTTACTCAAGTACAAGATCTGAGTACTTCTACTTTTACTCAAGATCTGAGTACTTCTACTTTTACTGAAGTACCAGATCTGAACATTTCAAAAGAGAAAATAAACAGAACTAAAGAGCGATATATAAAAGTCTCTCATGAGGCAGAACATAATAGTTGTATCAGCCAAAAAGCTGCTGTGTCGTTTATTGCTCCTCGAACATTAAAACAAATCCAGAGTTAAGTGTTTCTGTACTTCCTCTAAGAAGAAAGGACAGTAACAGAAGATCTCTGTGGCTTCAGGCTCGATCGCCGTTCAAATTACAGCTTTGTTGTCCTCCAAAAGTGGGCGGGGCCGTACTTTTTGCCCGGAAGTGACGCTTGTGTTCTCATGTATAATAACTTAGACTGTTGTTCAAATAAACCACATGTCTCTCTTCTCTTGCTGTGTTTGCTGCAGAGATACTCACTGGCTTCGTACAGCAGGGCGTTGGCTTTGGCCACGGCTCGCTTGTAGCACACGTAGAGAGCCGGACCCCACTACACACACACACACACACACACACACACACACACACACACACACACACACACACACACACACACACACACACACACACACACACACACACACACACACACACACACACACACACACACACACCACACACACACACACACACACACACACACACACACACACACACACACACACACACACACACACACACACACACACACACACACACACAATTAATGTAAGACCTTTAAAACACACCTCCAGAGTCATTTCCAACCAAACCACAGGGTCTCAGGCACCCCTACTAAAACCCTCTACCCTCGCAGACACTCAAAATAAAACAATTAACTGAAAAGGCAACTAAATAAATAGTAAATTAATACAAAACTTTAATCGTTCAAAATATATTTTCCCAGCATATTCGATGAGTAAACATTTAACAAATGTAAACATTATGTTTTGTCCCAATTCTCAAGAATGGGATATCACAGTAAAGAAGTTGAGCACTAGCATGAACATGTTATACGTATACTAAGCCCCTACCCCCCCCCCGCAGACGCTCACCATGCCGGTGTTGAGGTTCTTGTCCACGCGGCAGAAGGTGTGCGGGGCGACCTCTGCCTTGCCGGGCAGCAGCAGGGCGATGTCGGTGACCCCCAGCGTGTGGAGGCCCTGAGAGTCCAGCGCCCGGCGGTACATCAGAAACACCCGGTGCGCCGTGGGGCCCCCCCCCGAGCTCAGGGACGCAGAGCGGCTGTAGGGCGTCGTCTCGATCACGAACCAGCCCGGCTTCAGCTGCTCCTTCCCCTCATACAGCACCCTGAGGGCATGCAGAGCTCAGTCAGTCTCAACCAATCAGAGCTCAGTCAGTCTCAACCAATCAGCGCTCAGTCAGTCTCAACCAATCAGAGCTCAGTCAGTCTCAACCAATCAGAGCTCAGTCAGTCTCAACCAATCAGCGCTCAGTCAGTCTCAACCAATCAGAGCTCAGTCAGTCTCAACCAATCAGCGCTCAGTCAGTCTCAACCAATCAGCGCTCAGTCAGTCTCAACCAATCAGAGCTCAGTCAGTCTCAACCAACTACAATACAAAATAAAACAGAACTAAAGAGAAAAATATATAAAAGTCGACAGTCGTGAAATTTTACAGATAACATTTTACGTCTAATCGGGGACTTGAACCGGCGACCCCACGGCTCACAGTCCAAGCCCCTACTGACTGAGCCACTGCCGGACCTTTTTAGTGAGTCCTTCTGGTTATTTCCCAAACTGCAGTCAGGTATTAATTCTAGTTCCTGTGTGACAGGAAGTCCGTTGAGTGATTCTGAACGGGCTCCGGTGAAGCTGGCGTTCATCCAGCCTTCACTCGTAGCTGACCTTTTTATCTCCAGGTGAGCTATCTGCCCCCAGATAAAAAGACAAGGGATCCATTTCATATGTACTAACTGAGACGTGCAGCAAAGCAGCTAATAACAACAACAATAGAAGCCCCCCCCCAGAGAGAATCAGGGAGTGTGTCTGACCCGAGGTCGAGGATGGGGGGCTTGTCCCGCCCCCGCCGGTAGCACAGGTACAGGTGAGGGTTGTTGATGATGCCGGCGCTCAGCTCCGCGCTGTGTCCTCCCAGAGTCCTCTCGATGCAGGTGAAGCCCTCCGGCACCTCCTCCCCGAGACCCCGCGCGATCACCAACAGGTCCGTCACCGACTCCACCGCCCGGCCCGAGGAGGAGGAGGAGGAAGAGGAGGTCTTCCCGTCCTCGTCCAGCGGCTTCCAGGCCCCCCCAGGGTCCAGACCCGCCACCACAAAGTAGTCCACCAGCTGCGGACATTTCTCCTCCGTCATGCCGCCGCTCTGCCCTCCACTGCACGGAGAGAGAAGACTTTATTCACCCAGAAGGAAACACAGCAGCACGAGAGTTAAAGTCAACTTTAATGTCAATCTTTCAGTTTGTGTGACGGAGAGATCGAAATGACGTTTCCAACAATCCAGAATACAAAAATACAATATTAATAATAGAGATTGATATTGCACATAGTGGTGCTGTGGAGGTTCTCAGAGAGAGGTTCATAACTCAAAGAAGATATCTTTAAACCACAACTCAAATGTAATTGTTTTGTTGATATAATCCTCCTTATTTTGGTCTTGATTTTAGATTTATTGTATTTATTAAATCTGTATTATTTCAGTTTTGTAGGATGGTTAATGGACCGTACTTATTGTGCTTTAAACACGGCAGCATAATAATACAACTGTACACTAAAGGGAACAGCAGGAGAAGACAGGCAGGAAGTAAACACTAAAGGGAACAGCAGAAGAAGACAGACAGGAAGTAAACACTAAAGGGAACAGCAGAAGAAGACAGACAGGAAGTAAACACTAAAGGGAACAGCAGAAGAAGACAGACAGGAAGTAAACACTAAATGGAACAGCAGGAGAAGACAGGCAGGAAGTAAACATAAAAGGGAACAGCAGGAGAAGACAGACAGGAAGTAAACACTAAAGGGAACAGCAGAAGGAGACAGATAGGAAGTAAACACTAAAGGGAACAGCAGGAGAAGACAGACAGGAAGTAAACACTAAAGGGAACAGCAGGAGAAGACAGACAGGAAGTAAACACTACAGGGAACAGCAGGAGAAGACAGACAGGAAGTAAACACTAAAGGGAACAGCAGAAGGAGACAGACAGGAAGTAAACACTACAGGGAACAGCAAGAGAAGACAGACAGGAAGTAAACACTAAAGGGAACAGCAGGAAAAGACAGACAGGAAGTAAACACTAAAGGGAACAGCAGAAGAAGACAGACAGGAAGTAAACACTAAAGGGAACAGCAGAAGAAGACTGACAGGAAGTAAACACTAAAGGGAACAGCAGAAGAAGACAGACAGGTAGTAAACACTAAAGGGAACAGCAGAAGAAGACAGACAGGAATTAAACACTAAAGGGAACAGCAGGAGAAGACAGACAGGAAGTGAACACTAAAGGGAACAGCAGAAGAAGACAGACAGGAAGTAAACACTAAAGGGAACAGCAGAAGAAGACTGACAGGAAGTAAACACTAAAGGGAACAGCAGGAGAAGACAGGCAGGTAGTAAACACTAAAGGGAACAGCAGGAGAAGACAGACAGGAAGTAAACACTAAAGGGAACAGCAGAAGAAGAGAGACAGGAATTAAACACTAAAGGGAACAGCAGGAGAAGACAGGCAGGAAGTAAATACTAAAGGGAACAGCAGAAGGAGACAGACAGGAAGTAAACACTAAAGGGAACTGCAGAAGGAGACAGACAGGAAGTAAACACTAAAGGGAACAGCAGGAGAAGACAGACAGGAAGTAAACACTACAGGGAACAGCAGAAGAAGAACCCAGCAGGGACTCTGCAGAGTTTAAGCGCTGGTTCATGGAAGGTAGATCTGGACTTGGACTGTTAGAGAAACCCTCGATCAGAGCTGCCGTCATTTTAAGCGACGTTGCTGTCGCAGCACTTCCAGACGTTGGTGCGCACGGACTATTTTCCTCGAAAGCGGAAGCAATTTGATAATTTTCAAATCATTTTAAAGCCTTATTGCGAGTGAAGTCTTTGGTTTATTCACTGTTGTCGCCTCACATTATCCTGACTCATTCATCCACGTGCACGCCAAGTTCACTGAAATGAAACTGAGAGGGACGAACACACACACACACACACACCACACACACACACACACACACACACACACACACACACACACACACACACACACACACACACACACACACACACACACACACACACACACACACACACACACACACACACACACACACACACACACACACACACACACACACACAACACACACACACACACACACAACACACACACACACACACACACACACACACACACACACACACACACACCACACACACACACCACACACACAATGACTCAGTGCCCGAGAGTAGGTCAAAGTCCTGCATTACATCAGCCAATCAGAGAAGAGACGGCCAGCCTTTAATATCTGACTTAACTCAGTTCTAACTACATTTTTAGAACTATGGTTAATTTCTTACCAATACTCTTAACATACATTTTCCATTTAGCGCTGAAGCGAATGTATTTATTCTTTACATCCAGCAGCTTTGCGTGTCTGGTGTCATGACCTTTAAAATGTTTTATAAAATCCTACATTTAAAGGATGTTATGTTTTATAAAATGTATTCAGTAACTCTTCAGTGTTTTTTTCGGCAGTGAAAATGTTGTTTCCACTTTTTTCAACAAATGTCGACTTATGGGATTCACAGCTCTGGAGTATTGGAACAATGAGTCAGACACAATCCTACGCACTCACAGATTGAATATAATTCAGCTTATTATATAATAGTGCTGCAGAAAGCTGTACAAATCTTTCAAAATCCGATCAGGCTTCT
Organism: Pogonophryne albipinna; assembly: GCA_028583405.1. Classification (NCBI taxonomy): domain Eukaryota; kingdom Metazoa; phylum Chordata; class Actinopteri; order Perciformes; family Artedidraconidae; genus Pogonophryne; species Pogonophryne albipinna. Next base: position 81,815 of record JAPTMU010000217.1, read on the forward strand.
CCATGTTTATCCCCATTTACTTACACTCAATTACACTCAATGCTGTGGGCAGTCCCCTCAGGAGCAGTTTGGGGTGAAGTGCCTTGAGTGTTATTTAAAAAAAAGCCCGTTAGACACGTGAATTCTCTAAATAGCGCCCAAGGTGGACTAACTTTCACCGCAGCCACGAAAAGCGTATTTATATCAAGAGATAAAGATATTAATGACAGAGGTGATAAAGAGACACAGAAGAGCTGGTTATGGTGGTGTTTGTTGACTAAATCAATATGTGATTAAACTGTGTGTGTGTGTGTGCGTGTGCGTGTGCGTGTCCTAGCATTACTATACTTGTGGGACCTAAATCTGTTTACACAGTCACGTGTGGGGACTCGCCTCCCTTATGGGGACAAATTGGAGGTCCCCATAAGGGGAGTCATTCATTTTAGGGTGAAGACTTGGTTAGGTTTAGGGTTAGGGTTCGGCATGTGTTGGTTATGGTTAAGATAAGTCTCCAGGAAATGCATGTAAGGTCAATGTAATGTCCCCTGAAGTGATGTATACATGGTGTGTGTGTGTGTGTGTGTGTGTGTGTGTGTGTGTGTGTGTGTGTGCCGTGATGCAGTGAGATGCTGAAAGCTCTCTTATGTAACACGGAGTGTCTCTCCCTCCTTCCTCTGAATAACGCGTGGACTGCGAATGAATCATCAATCATATAAAACGTGGAAGAACCTTCACAATTAATATCATAGCGGATAACTCAGAGAAGATATCTTTAAACCACAGCTCAAATATCTTTTTGTGTATATTTACACTCCTTATTTTGGTCTTGATTTTGTATTTATTTAATTCTAAAATGGGCTTGCACTTATATAGCGCTTCGAGTCATTCACACCTCACCACTTGCTCTAGGACACACACAACACACACACACACACACACACACACACACACACACACACACACCACAACACACACACACACACACACACACACACACACACACAACACACACACACACACACACACACACACACACACACACACACACACACACACACACACACACACACCACACACACACACACACACACACACCACACACACACACACACACACACACACACACACACACACACACACACACACCACACACACACACACACACAGGCGGGATTGGAACCAACAAACTTCTTTCTCGTTGAAAGACGGCGGCACTCACTCATGTATATTTGTTTTTATATTTGTGATTGTGGGGAACAGTATTCGATCCGTCTGTACGCACACATTGGAAGACAATGAAGTTGACTTTGACTCCCCTTTTTACTTCTACGTAGTTTTTTTATTTTTTGTGTTTAAAAATGTGATTACATTTATTTTTATTTATATATTCCCTTATTTTGGTCTTAATTTTTTTATTTTCTATTTTTTATAATTATTTCAATTTTTGTTATAATAAAAATATATATTATTATTTTTATTATAATTATTTTTAGTTTTTATTAATTATTATAATTTCACTTCTAAGGCGGCTATTTATTTGTTATTATTTTGATTGTTTTATTGTATTTATTAAATTAAGCCTTATTTGTGTCTACATTTGACTGATTGTTGTTATCTGTTGTTTACCTACTTTTTTGTTTTATTTTACCTAAATTGAAATCATGTATGCATCATGATTTCATTTCCTGTTTGTTTTGTTTTGTGTGCCAACATGTTCAAGCACTTCTAGCTGCATCCTGTGAATCAAAAGTGCTGCACAAATACCGTTTTATTGTATTTAAAACGTCATCTAGCTAAATTCACACCGGGAAATGAAATGCAAGTTGAGCAGAGAAGTCAGCAGGAACTGCTCTCTATATCGCAGTGAGCTGGGTTTAAAACCGTGACAGGGATAAGGAGTGAGCAGGAAGTCCTTCTTTTATACTCACAGTATTGACTTGCATTAATCTCTACACTTCCAGTACAGCGTGCCACGGCTGGCTCAGATTACCGCTGCATCATGGGTAAATCCCTGCCGCCTGACACGGGCTGAATTAAAAAACTAAATTAACCAGGAGTCGTTCTGTTGGATTCGCTCTGCAGACAGCACAGACTTCTAGAACCATGCAGACACAGGATAACATAACTCAAAGTGCACAGGCTCTACGGCCTTTTGTCCACGTAGCGTTTGTTTCTGGCAAACAAGCCCCCCCCCCCCCCCCCCAAGGGCTCTTTGTCTAATGTTTGTATGAAAACAATATCTCAATGGTCATCAGAAACCACTGAAAGAAATGCTGGGCACTCAGAAGAAGATGCTATCTGGACACAGGCCCAGAGAAGTTAGATTGGAGTTGCCATTTAATTTTGATATAATACATATACGTTTACATTTGATAAACCACCAACTCTATCAAACAGCGACGTGCGGTCAGGGGAGGCAGGTGAGGCAGAGCCTCACTTGTCATTCTCCAATGTAACGGAAAAAAAGAATAATAATACAAATAATAATAATAATAAAATGTGTCCACTGATTTGTGTTGTAAATGTGATTTCTGTTTGATTCCAATCGCTTTTTATAGTAAAAATCGGCTAATTTGCCGAGCTCCGCTACAACTACGGGGAGCGATGAGATTGAGAAGTGAGGCAGGGACAAGCTCTGCCTCACAGAAGCCCACAGTAACTTGCTGGAGCACGGGCACTAATTTAGCGCGGGCACTTATTTTGTGAGCGCGCTCAAGCCAGTTACTGTGGGTGAGGTGAGGCACAGATGAGCTCTGCCTCACCTCAGAATGCGTCACCCCACAGAAACTGTCTGGAAAGCGGGCCCTAAGCGCATGCCTGCACCATCTCACTGTATGTCACCAATGTAATGTTTGTAGATCCCTTTATTACATTTATCCTCGCCATCCATAGTCTCTAAATAACTTATTTCACGTATATATGATATTTAAGCTCGCTGGTCTCATCATACAACGGCAATGAAAAAAGCACCAGGGGAGGCAGCCACAACCTCTGCCGCACTGAAGGGGGCGCAAGTGAGCCCACAGGTTCTTGTTGCTACTGTTATTCTACGCAGACGAAAACAACAAGCTAGGCTTTTGAAACTAGAGGAAGATAAGGAGGACTTTTACAAAAAAGTAATAAAGATTGTTGTCCAGAAGGATAGCATGGACTTCATCTTCAAGTCAAGGTAAGACCACATTTGTAATGAAAATTGGATCTTACTAAGAGAGAACAATCCAATATTTAGATTTTGGGTAGGCTATCCTTTTGTTGAACGGTCTGTTTAAAATGAATCGAAGCATCAGACTAAAAAAGCTTTTGAAAATAACAGAATATTTCGATTAAAGGTGGGGTAGGTAAGTTTGAGAAACCGGCACGATATACACTTTTTGTTATATTCCATGGAATGCTCTTAACATCCCGATAGCAATGAATATCTAAGTGCTTTGACAAAAAATACATAAAAACATTTCATCTGTGGAAGCCGTAGTACTGTAAAAAGCACGACCACTCATTTTAGCCGGCCCGGCTAAAATAACCTGCCTGTCAGCCTTCCATCTGTGCACAAACTTATCTCGTGCCCTCATTGGCCATGTGCGCGTTCGTGTGTGTTGGAGGAGGGGCTGTGTATTTTCAAATTCTAGCGCACTCGAGCTGGTTTCTCCAAAATTACCTACCCCGCCACCTTTAAGGTCAAAACATATAATATTTGTAAATCTGACTCTGAAAGAGTCAGTGCCTCACCAGCCATGAACCTCACCGCACGTCACTGCTATCAAATGTACCTTATGTGGTTAGAGAGCTTAACATATTGACTAACTTACCAACCAGACGAACAACCAAACAATCAGCAAACTATTCAACCAACCAACCAACCAAACAACCAGCCGAACAACCAACCAACAAAACAACCAACAAACTATTCAATCAACTACCCAACTATTCAACCAACCAACAAAACAACCAACCAACCAACCAAACAACCAGCCGAACAGCCAACCAAGAAAACAACCAACAAACTATTCAATCAACCAACCAACCAAACAAACAACCAAACAACCAGCCGAACAACCAACCAAGAAAACAACCAACCAAGAAAACAACCAACCAAGAAAACAACCAACAAACTATTCAATCAACCAAAAAACCAACAAACTATTCAACCAATCAACCAACCAACCAACAAACTATTCAACCAACCAACAAACTATTCAATCAACCAACTAACTATTCAATCAACCAACTAACTATTCAACCAACCAACAAAACAACCTACCAGCCAGCTAACTAGCTAAAGCAACAACCAAACAACCAACTATACCCATCCAGCGATCCAACTAAACACGGCTTTACTGTTTATAAGACTAATTTCAAAAGGTTTAAAAACAATAATACTTGTTGCCTAATGAAACAGCAGATCTTTCTGAGTGATGAAACATTTCCTTCCGTTAAAATCAGTCACTTCCTCCTGTGAGTCCACTCTGTCATCACAGGGTGAAAGTGACACGTTTACAAAGAGAGGGGGAAGTGGAAAGAGAGAGCGGGGTCAGAGGTCGGCTGGCAAACAGGAAGAAGACCTGCAGCCTGCTTCCTGTTCATCAGCAGCGATATCTCTTACACTATAAAAACACATCTAGTGCTTCAATATCCACATGCAAAGCTTCTGTGAGAGATGCGTCTAAAACCTAATTGTTAATGTCTACTTTAAATGAAGATTTCAGAAACACAATCATTGTTGGTATTAGTAATTGCTACGCAAAAAAAAAAGTAGAAAATGTCCTTTTTCATAAAAAGCTTTTTTGTGAAATGTTGCGATTTGTAAAAAAATACCTCAAAATGGAATCGATTGAGTGAATACTTTCAACCGCTGACTCGTTCACATGAATATTTAGTGTTATTTACACTTTTTATGAAAACGGTGCTACAGATGAGAGCAATGCTAACGTCACCGATTGGCCAAAATAAGGCCCCGCCCACTTTCAGGTGAACATACTGCATTAGAGCGAAGCGGGAAGTACATGTCTTAAAGCTGCCGAGTCATATTTTGCACCTCAAACAAATGCATCCAGAGGTTTCTTTACTTCCTCTCCAGAAAAAGGAAAAGAAACTCAGAAGTCTCAGTTTCAGTGGCAGCTGCACCCACCGGACATCCATCCCATAATTATCTAAATGAAACTATAAATTTACGCCGATCATCGATCTCCAATAACACGGTTTAACAGTTGGCCTGTCCGACCATCACAACGTGACTCCTTGTAGTAACAAAAAGGCCCAGTTTTAGATGTGATGAAAACGTCAGAATCAGTATTTAACGCCATTCAAATGACAGCGAGTGTTTTCACTGAAAAGGGGGCGTGGTCTTGCAGAGAGGGAAAGTGCCCATAGTTTAAAGTTACTTATTTGAACATTTAGAGAAAGTGCCGCTTCAGTGATTTAAAATAGGTCAAACCTCCAGGTGTCATCTCTCTTTTAAACACGGACAGTTTGTCTCGTTAAAGAGCGACAACACGTATAAATAAAGTCCCTCCTGTACACTCCGTCCGTGACCTCTGCTCTAAACTCATTGAGCCATCATTAATGTCCCTCACTGGGAGTGGTCTGCTGAAATGCACCAAATAAAAAAACGCCAATTTAAGCAGAAACAGCTGATTTCATCACAATCACTTCCCTTTTCTGATGGTGCATGTGCAACAATGGAACACACACACACACACACACACACACACACACACACACACACACACACACACACACACACACACACACACACACACACACACACACACAACCACACACACACACACACACACACACACACACACACACACACACACACACACACACACACACACACACACACACACACACACACACACACACCACACACACACACACACACACACACACACACACACACACCACACACACACACACACACACACACACACACACACACACACACACACCTCTCACTGACTCTAAATCAGTACAAACAGCTTCTTCCATCCAAATACATTTTGGAATTGGATTAACGTCAATATTTATCTATTGATTAAATAAAATAATGCTCAAAAAAAATTATGGGACTAATTGTCTTTGTTGGTTTACCCTTTTGTCGTTTTTTTTTTGTATTAATCACGTCCAATGTGTTGCAGCGCTAGCCAATAGAAGCACGAGTGTTACATAGTGATGTCACCATGTTCCAGAAGCAAACAAAGGAGACATTTAAGATCACATTTACGAAGTTGGTTCTGCTTCATAATCAGTGAATTGTTAATTAAATGTTATATTTTTAAGATAATTAAAGATTGATTTAAGACATTTCTGCGTAAATACCTCGCTGCTCAGAGGTCTCATGACGAGGCATCACCTCAACTCAGTGAGTTGATCGTGTTATATTCATTACCTTGTGAATACTGTCTTGATCGTCTCAAAGACAAATGTTCTGCACTGGTAAACTCATACCAGAAATCTGCATTTCCCCAAAAATATCCGACATGAATCAATGATTTTTGGCAGATGTAGTTCTGTGCTTTCCAGAGCACTGAAACACTCCTCCAGCTGTTGTAGTAAAACAGGAAGTGAGAAGCAAGAGACGAAGGTGTCTCTTTATCAAATGAAGCTATAATGAATATGAACAGCTGTGGTTTCCCTAAAACACTTCTCTGTTTGTGAAACCAGAATAACTCTTTCTGTTGAACACGTCTTCCTGCTGCAGGTTCAGAGACACAGAGAACCACACGTGGAGAACTATTCAGATTCTTTACTGCAAGAAAAGAACCAACTGACTGCTAAGCTATGGCGGCCGAAAGGTGCGTGTTGTGCCGAGTTCAAACCAATTGTAGAAATATAAATAACATTATTGGACAGGTTACATAATCAATACTAGGGATGCTCCGATCGATCGGTCACCGATCGAGATCGGCCGATACTCACTCTCGACCGATCGATCGGTGCTCTCTAAACATGCCGATCGCGAGAGCCGATCGCATGACGTAAAATACATGACACTTTTCTCTGTGCGGCAAAACAAGCTCGCCAACATGGCTTCACCGGTCTGGCAGCATTTTAACCTGTTAAACCCCGTGCCTGTTTTTCAGGTTTCAGGCTCGAAAATGACATTCCCAGAACAAATGACCATATCTTCTAAAAGGGTTAAATTAATAATTTTTTCTCAAAGTAATGATAAACCTGTGAGTTGGATGTAGAAAAGTCAGAATCAATATAGATGTTTTTTATTTTAAAGAAAATTCAGATTGAAACAGTAAAAAACTGTAAATTATAGTGTCCGTCCAAAAAACATTTTGTACTTATAGTGAAAACTAACCTTGGATGATGGGTTAGTAGACTAAAAGCTTTAGGAATCCAAAGTACAACATATAATAAGTACCCTGTATCAAGATTGATGCAAAACAAGTGATATTTGACCTTTTTAGACAGATTTAGCAAAAAAAAACCTCTTCTGGGGCCATTTGGGTGGATTTTCCATATCTCTGGCCCCCCTTGCTGGATTTTGACATGTGACATCTCTTTCTGACCGTCAGAGCCAATGGAATCGAGGGGAACTCCCACCTAGTCCTTATTTGGTAATGTGCGTGAGTTAGACTGCTGCATAGCCAAGACCGGAAGCAGCAGCCACTCTGGTGGCTACCATTAGCAGCTAACGTTTGCTCTGCGATTTTTTACATAAAAATTGAATTATGGATTATAAATTAAATCATTTTTTTTATACAGAGACGTTATCAACCTATGGATTAACCGATTCAGCCGCGTTTTTTCTCGTTTTAATGCCATTGAACACGTCTTTTGATCAGATTGACAGCTACGGTGAGACGATCTCCCTAGAAGCTCCGTAAAGGTACGTGTTGTGATGTCTGTGTTTGCTTTCCCTGTCGCGAGTTTGGATGACTCAGTGATGATACTATATACCTAAATAATCTGTGGAACCTCAGCTTTAATCGGGTATCTTGTATGTGTAGCTACGATAAGTAATAAGGGTACTTTTATCTTGAGTTCTGTGCCACTGTCCGTTAGCGTTTTTCGCTAAGGGGTCATTTAGATGCTTCTTATGAGACTTGTGTTTTGTTTTGGTAAAAATGGTTTGTATCGTCAGTTAGCTGAGATTATTTCCGTGAATCTGGTATAACACATTAATAGGTTCTTAAATATTAAGATCCCCTGAGACACAGTGTCGTGAAAAAACAACCCAGGGTCCCCGCCGACGGGGACCTTGGGGTTTAACAGGTTTTAAGGTGTCCGAAAAAGACAGTAAAATAGCGGAATGCAACGTGTGTGAAGCAGAAATCCTGCAGCTCCGCCCGCTGTGACGGACCGGTGAGCGAAACACACAAGAGTTAGACCTAACACACTTAGCTATTTGATCTACCTCTGGAACAAGCTACACTAGGCATTATAAATATATGTATTCTTCACTGTCGGGTCACTCATTACTGGATCAGTGAGCTGCATGAGATACTGACAGGCTGTCAGGAGAGGGAGAGAGGGAGAGAGAGGGGGGAGAGAGGGAGAGAGAGAGGGGGGAGAGGAAAAGAGAGCGCTTCCGCTCATCTCTCCCGTGTTATTCTCCAAAGTGAATGTAAACTTGAATAATGACATTATTTGAATGTAATAATTAAGTTGATTGTTGTTTGTTGAAGCTCCAGTGAATGAGCATTAACTGAGTTTAAACATCACTTTAAATGGAAGATTTAAAGTGATGTTTAAATCTTCCATTTAGGCCCCGCCCACTCGATCGGTATCGGCCGATACTGATTCCGGCGATCGGCCCCGAAATTGGCAATCAGAGCATCACTAATCAATACTTATTACATGGCTTAGTTGAATACTCGATTCTGATTGGTCAATTCAGAACAGGTGACACGTTGTTAATCCAGAACAGACAGACCGCTGTCAAAGACTTATTGACCGTTGTTAAGGACGCTCACATCTGCAGAAAGAATTTTTGACTGCATACAGTTTGCTTTTCTAACTGACAAGACAAGAGCGACAAGAAAACAGCGGAGAAGTAACAGGCAGAAAGAAACCCTCCTTTTTACGCAGCGGTCCAGACATAGACATCAGACGGCGACACACATTCAGTGTGCAGTTACTTTGGCATTAGGGCAGGGATATCTAGATACTTTCCAAAGTTTGACATAATGAAGTGTGCTACTTTTAAAGCAAGCAGCGATGTTTTCAAATCTGTAATCAAAGAGGTCCTCAAAAACGCTATCGAAGCAGTTCCTGCCGTTGCTACGTTAGTTCAAACAGTAACAACGGACTACTTTTCTTAGCGGATGCATGTCAATTTAAATCAATACATACAACTATTTTTTAAATCAATAAAATCATTTTCTAAATCCACAAAAGCATTTCAATTAATATTGGGAGTCATGTCGTTACTTTGTTGAGAATGTGGCCGTGTGATAAGCGGGATAATGGGCAGCGACTTGGTCACCTTCATGCCGATCTAGATCCCTCCGCTTCGTGTCGGGCTCCTTCGCGATACTTTGCGTGGCGATATTGTATCGATACACGGACGCCAAGTATCGATATTTTATTATATCAACTGTAGCATATCCCTCCGAAAGATGGTCGTATATTAAACAGGAAGTTAAGACATGTGTACAATTGCATTGAAAGTAACAAAAACAATGCCATCTCCTTTTCAGGTTCAAAGAACACATCGGGTTATTATTCACATAAACTATTCATATTGCAAATACATGTTTTAACCAGGAAGGGACGACGGACATGGATATGACGCATGTGATTAGCAATATCGCAATACTTAGCATATCGTAGAATCGCAATACTATCGTATCGTGGCTTAAGTATCGCGATAGTATCGTGCGGAGCCTGGGGATTCCCAGCCCGACAGTACATAGTCAAAGTTCATTATAACCTCGAAAATGTACTCATTGTAATCAAAGTAAGAGTATCCAAGGGAAATAAATGCAAACATACCCGACAATTATTCAAAATAAATGTACAAATAAACTTAAATGTTTATGGATTACAATCATTTTTCTCTCAATCTCTCAAAAAGTGTTTTTGATGCAGAAATCTTAAATTTTTAAAGTAACTTAAAGTGGACCAATCATGCTATAATATATATTGTAAGGCAAGTTTATTTACATAGCACTTTTAAACACAAGGCAATTCAAAGTGCTTTACAAAAAATGAAAGACATTAAGAAAATGGCATTTAAAATCAGTCATTAAAAAGAAAAGCGAATAAAACAAACATTAAAAGAAAAAATACATGGATAAAAGTTACAGTGCAGTCTAAGATATGAATAGTTCAATTAAAAGCAGCGACAAAAAGAAAAGTCTTCTTGCTGGATTTGAAAGTAGTCAGAGTTGCAGCGGACCTGCAGGTTTCTGGGAGTTTGTTCCAGATATTTGGAGCATAATAACTGAACGCTGCTTCTCCATGTTTAGTTCTGACTCTGGGGACAGAAAGCTGACATCCATCCATCCATCCATCTTCTTCCGCTTATCCGTGGTCGGGTCGTGGAGGTATCAGTTCCAGCAGAGAGCCCCAAACTTCCTTTCCCATCAACCAGCTCTGACTGGGGGATCCCAAGGCGCTCCCAGGCCAGCGAAGAGATATAATCCCTCCACCTGGTCCTAGGTCTACCCCTTGGTCTCTTCCCAGCTGGACGTGCCTGGAACACCTCCCTAGGGAGGCGCCCAGGTGGCATCCTAACTAGGTGCCCGAACCACCTCAACTGGCTCCTTTCGACGCGAAGGAGGAGCGGCTCAACTCCGAGTCCCTCCCTGATGACTGAACTTCTCACCTTATCCCTAAGGGAGACACCAGCCACCCTGCGGAGAAAACCCATCTCGGCCGCTTGTATCCGCGATCTCGTTCTTTCGGTCATGACCCATCCTTCATGACCATAGGAGAGGGTAGGAACGAAAGCTGACATACCCTATACAAAACATGTCTGGTATTTTGAAAAAAAAACAGATCACCCATTGTAGCCACCCCTCATACTGCTCAAACCCCTCTTTTGAAGCCCTGTTAGAGAAACGCAGATCTTGGGTCCTTAGCTTGAAAAAAGACCACATCAAGGATTATTTCTGAAACAGAGCTCAAAAGCTTTTTCTCTTGCGGGTTTATCACAAGGTGAGTTCTTTTTTATGTCCTGCTTTTTAAACACATGCTCTCCAGTACGGGTTAGCTCTGCGTGTTAGCGAGGCATGCTAATGTAAACAAAGACGTCCAAAACACGTCAGGCATTGTTTCGGATAGCTACTTTCTGTGGGTCCGCCGCCGATTTGACGTCAGTTCGGATGGAATCTGTATCCGCTCGTACCCGTTTTTAAAAGATTTGGGTACGGAGGAAAAGAGAGAGGGTTTTATTTTCTGACGCTGTGTGAGTTCCCCGACGCACCGGGGACACGTGTTGATGTAGAGAAGACATCAAAGTGTATTTTGCATGATAGGTCCCCTTAAGCTGTAAGGTCCCTTAAAGGTCCCCTATTATACTGTTTCTCATCAATATATCACAGGTCTCAGATATATCCAGAGCCTGTCTCTGATTGGCTGAAACACCAGACAGATCATTGCAGCATTACCCATAATCCCCTCTGTTTCAGCCCTGTTTCCAAAGTGCTGATTCTCTGTCTGTTACTTTAGATGAAGATCAGGAGCCCCTCCCCACGCCGCCTTAATGCACGGGCTGACCTGGGCTGAAGCCTAGGGGCCTACGGAGATCGGGGGCCTATCATGAGCCAATAAAAAAATGCATTGTTTTGTAATTGGTCAAATGTTCTGTCCATCATTTGATCTGAATGTATGCGGCTGGTGAATGATACAAGTTATACCCCGTGGGCGCCACTTAACAGCCAATCAGAATGAGAATATGTTTCACATGTGACTTATTCAAAATGCAAGTGATTGAGTTGTTTAGGTGAAAACGTCGGAGAAGAAAACGTTTGAGAGTGGCGCTCGGAAAAGGAAATTGTTGAGGGAAGAGGGGACACATGTTGATGTAGAAGAGACATGAAGAAGAGGGGACACATGTTGATGAAGAAGAGACATGAAGAAGAGGGGACACATGTTGATGAAGAAGAGACATGAAGAAGAGGGGACACATGTTGATGTAGAAGAGACATGAAGAAGAGGGGACACATGTTGATGTAGAAGAGACATGGAGAAGAGGGGACACATGTTGATGTAGAAGAGACATGGAGAAGAGGGGACACATGTTGATGTAGAAGAGACATGAAGAAGAGGGGACACATGTTGATGTAGAAGAGACATGAAGAAGAGGGGACACATGTTGATGTAGAAGAGACATGGAGAAGAGGGGACACATGTTGATGTAGAAGAGACATGAAGAAGAGGGGACACATGTTGATGTAGAAGAGACATGGAGAAGAGCGGACACGTGTTGATGTAGAAGAGACATGAAGAAGAGGGGACACATGTTGATGTAGAAGAGACATGGAGAAGAGGGGACACTTGTTGATGTAGAAGAGACATGAAGAAGAGGGGACACATGTTGATGTAGAGAGACATGAGGAAGAGGGGACACATGTTGATGTAGAGGAGACATGAAGAAGAGGATAAGACCCATCAGGTTTGGAGCATGTCTCTAGAAAATGATGCTGAAAGTGGAAATGGGGCCACAGGCTGATTCAAACTGAGATCAGCTGACAGGAAGCAGCGTGTCTGCAGAGAGAAACGCGCTCAGACCGCAGAGAATACATCAACCATCTGGCTGTAGAGCAGGACTCCTCAGATCATTGCAACGCGCTTTCGATCACATGTCAATCAAAGACATGTCCGTTTTTGTAAGTTGTCCAAAATATGTTCATTAAAAACAACACATTAAAAACAACTGCAATAATGGGTGGTCTTCCTTAGTGTATGTCAATGGTCTGCAGAGGCTATAATCCCGTGTTCCCTTCAGAGGGAGTTTCTCTTTTTATGAAACACATTTCTTTTCATCCACCAGCAAAGTCCTTTACCTTGAACTTATGTCCCTGGTCTCATACTGCCTGTGTGCAGTCCTACCCGAGGAGCTGTCAGTCTTTACGTCTACTTTTACTCTGAAAATCTGCGACAGGAAGTCAGTGGCGCTGCGAGGGAGACAAATAAAAGCCATTCATTTCCAGTTTCCTGGACCTAAGCAGACGCAGCGCTTTACTGAGAAGTGAAGGGGACATCTCCACCACAAACACACTGCTGTAGGGGTGTGTGTGTGTGTGTGTGTGTGTGTGTGTGTGTTGTGTGTGTGGGTACAATGGCTCTCTTGTCACCGCATCTCATACACCAGTGAATGGCATCATCTCTCATTGGCTGAGCTCATTGTAAAGTGACATCAGCGTCACATGGTCGATTGCCACAGCACAGGGGGTTCGTGAATTAGAAAGGACAGCATTTGTCTGTAAACTGTGTCGTGTGAGTATAGCATGGGAAGATATAGGGGTGAGGTTAAGTGATGTGCATTGTGTTGGATGATGAGGCAGTGAAGGCATCACAGGTGGAAAGTCCCCGTGAGTTGCATTCAACTTCAAAGCCAGGTGTTGAAACATGCTGTGGTTTTCCTGCCGGCAGTTACACGAAGCACCGCGAGCACCGAGAGATATCGAAACTATGAGATGTCGGCACAGGTCGTAGTTACGTAAACAGAGGCTTTTGTTTTCGTAGTGATGTTAGTGATAAATCAGCCAGGAACATCTGCTGGGACACTAAAGTACAATTTCAATTTTCATAACCTTTATTTACAGATTCCTTTTCATTTCCTTCTATGAGTTGGACACGTGTTTTTCTGTCTGTTATCTCGGACACTAGTTTTCTAAAGAGGACATATCCTTTACATTTTCAGTTCCATATTAGTGTTTTTCACAACTGCCTTTACTCGAGTGTTTAACTTTACTTAAATTAAGTGACTTTAGTGTTTATTGACATGTCTCTATTAAAGAGATTATATATTGTACTTTTCACTAAACTAAAAGCATCTAACAGCTTTAGTTTCTTTACGATGTCTGTATCAAAAACACCAAAATCCAAAGGAGAAACCTTGTTGGATTTTTGAGCAGGGAACCAGGGAGATGGTGCCTTCAGGGTCCACCACTGCACAATACAGCCCCTACTCAACGTAACACACCAGCGATACCAACCTGGAACTCTCTCCCCCCTCAAACCAAAGACATGCACACAAACCCCTTCACTGCACACACTCTGTTGGACATGGCGTGTGTGTTACATGCATCATGGATGTTGCCCCCCGTCTCGAGTAACTTCCCGTATGTCAGGGGGCCGCATACAGAAAAACATGCGAAGGGCGGGGCCACTCACTAGAGGTTGATTGCCTCATAAGTTCAACTATAAGTTAGCAAAATCAATCAAATGTAGGGACATGATTCTTCTCCAGAGGGTTCCCGCACCTCGCTGGCAGCTCTGAACACAGAAGCTTCTGATTGATTATCATCAGAGGAAACATGGATGGTAGATTTCAAGCTTGATATGTAAATAAGTTATTGGGCTTTTTTCTCATCAACTTACATTTGTTAGAAAATGTTTTCAACTTTAAAAACTGTGCTTCCTAACACATGCACACTCTGTAATATATGTGTGCGTATATATTTAAAAAGTACAACATAAGACAAGCACAAGTTTAAATTGTGGACCATACTGTATTATACTTTTAGAAGGAGCAGAGGGCCGTAGTCTGGACCCCCCGCCCGTGTGGTTGAGATGTGGCGTGTCCTGTAGCAACGTGTGCCGTTTCTCTGCTGCTCGGTTTCCCTTCCTCTCTTTCCTCCTCCTCTTCTTCATTAGTTAGTGTTGTGCTTTTAGGGTGTCTATGATCATCTGATGCTGGCTGGATCTGCCCCATGTACTGTTTCAGTTACAGTTCCTTCATGGGACTGTCCACCTCTCTGCTGGGCTACCTGAAGCCTCTCTCTGGGTCTCTGAGGGTCCCACAGCGAGCTCCTGTGAGACCTCCTCTCTGCTGGGCTACCTGAAGCCTCTCTCTGGGTCTCTGAGGGTCCCACAGCGAGCTCCTGTGAGACCTCCTCTCTGCTGGGCTACCTGAAGCCTCTCTCTGGGTCTCTGAGGGTCCCACAGCGAGCTCCTGTGAGACCTCCTCTCTGCTGGGCTACCTGAAGCCTCTCTCTGGGTCTCTGAGGGTCCCACAGCGAGCTCCTGTGAGACCTCCTCTCTGCTGGGCTACCTGGAGCCTCTCTCTGGGTCTCTGAGGGTCCCACAGCGAGCTCCTGTGAGACCTCCTCTCTGCTGGGCTACCTGGAGCCTCTCTCTGGGTCTCTGAGGGTCCCACAGCGAGCTCCTGTGAGACCTCCTCTCTGCTGGGCTACCTGAAGCCTCTCTCTGGGTCTCTGAGGGTCCCACAGCGAGCTCCTGTGAGACCTCCTCTCTGCTGGGCTACCTGAAGCCTCTCTCTGGGTCTCTCATGCGGCTTTCACACCAGCGCTTTTCCCTTTCTAGCTCCGAGCTAGAGCTTTTCTGGTTCAGCTCCGGTTTCCCTTTTCTGCTCCCGCTCTGTTCACACCGCCCAGCACCCGACTGGTGCTGCCGCTGCTGCGTCATGACGTCACCGTTTCCATCGCTGATTTGCTCCCCAACGACGTTACGGCGCTCACAACAACAACAACAACAACAACGGGGAACTGCGTCGGGTCGATGATCGTGTTGCTTTTAATCACACGAAGCCAGAATAAATTGAATAACGACTTCTCCAACCTTATGCTTTTGCCGTGGTTCATTGTTTATTAATGTGTTTCTGCGGCATTTACCGACCGCTGCAGTGTTGGCTGCTCTTCCACGGGAGTTTATTCTCCCGTTAGCTCCCGGTTAGCTCACACTGCAGCGGCCGCTCTAAAGTATTCACTGTCCGACTCACACAAGCAGCTGATACATATCCCCAGTTCCCCTTAGCCTAAGTGAATGTGTGTCAGTCTGAATTGACGCTGTTTGGCATCACAACGCTGTTATGAAAATGTCTCTGGTATAAAATGGGTGATGTTAGCAAAGCAACCGAAGCTAAACTGACTACTTGCTGTTGCTATCCTATTGTGGCATAAACCGTTTTCTACCGGCACATTTTACCGGCGTATTTTCATTATGATTCTACTTGTGATAGTCGGACACGACAACCTGTGCAGCCCATGTATTGATTCCATCCGACAGCTGCTATAAAACAAAACAAAACGTCTGCCTCTCTCCACAATGATCAATAACAGTGAACGGATGGTCAAAGTAAGGTACAAATAAACAGAATCACACGAAGCCTGGTTAGTGTTGCCTGACTTTATAAAGTGTGTTTATAAGCACTACTGCTTGTAGGCAGGCATGACAGTCGACCCATGTTCAGGGGAGGTGGGTTTAGTTTCCTGCACGCCTCGACGTAAGAGAGACGTAAGCGACGCCACCTCTTAGCTCTGAAGCTCTTGTCTCTAGACCGACAATTTTTTGGAGCTGGAAGTGAACCGTATTCCGGAGCTAAGAGGTGGCGCCGCTGCGGTGTGAACAGGAAAAACCGGCACTTTTCAGCTCCAGCTCCGAGCCGGAGCTGAAAACGCGTTGGTGTGAAAGGGGCATGAGGGTCCCACAGCGAGCTCCTGTGAGACCTCCTCTCTGCTGGGAGGTCTCACAGCTCCTGGTAGCTACAGCGCCCCTCCAGAGTCCGGCAGTAAACAGTGATCATCGGAGGGGGGTAGCTGCAGACTGAGTGAGAGAGGAGGAGCAGACTCCTGCAGGAGGAGAGCTAAATATCTGTCTGAGTCTATATTTAGAGATTCAGTCTGTGTCCTGAGGAGGACACTTCCTAAAATACACAAGTATACACAATAATACTTACACTTGTATTTTCATACATTTTTAAGAGCTACTTAATTCCACATATCCGTATATTATTACAGCATACCGTAGATATTCTACTGTATTGTGGTATTATTTTATTATTATTCTATCTTCCAAATACATCTTTTTCTTATTCCTGTAACTTCCTTGCTTACTTTTTTTATTTGAAAAGGTCCCGATTCTTCTTTTCGGGGGGTATCCCTCTCCTGTAGTGTGTTCTGTAGGTTTGAGTGCATGTAAATGGTCTGCAGAGGCTAAAATCTCTCCATTGGACTCATAGTTGTCATTGTTTTGTTTGTCTACCCTCCCTCCCAAATGTAAAGCGTCTTTGGGTTCAAGAAAAGCGCTATAAAAATATAATTTATTATTATTATTATTATAGTGACATCACCATGTAACACTCGCTCTCCTATTGGCTAGCGCTCTAGCACATTGTACCTGATAGGCTAAGGGGCGGGACATCTCAAAGAGGTTGACCAATCACAACCGAGCTGGACAGCCAACCGATCACTGATTAACTGACTCACTTTTTAAACATTAATCTATACATTTGTAAATATTTGACATCCTCAGTGAGAGCCAATGGGCTCGGAGCAGAGCCACAGACAGGAAGTCAGAGAGGATCCAGAGAGGCGGAATAACAGGGGATTTGTTGACATGAGAAACGGATTCATCCATTACTTTCCACATCTGACGTGTAACAAAGAGATCAACACTGAGAACACTGTGTGCACACCCTTCAGGACATATGATGACATGTAACAGAAGAAATGTTTGAGGGGTGTGTTCAGGTCCTCAGAGAGCCCCCTCATTAGGAGGGTGTTACGCAATCCCACTGAAAACAGAGTCAGTGAAGGCAGCAGCGCAGCAGGAATGCAGAGGAGCGGGTCTCTGTTGATCTTACAGTTTGAGTTCCCTCCCACAGACACATGCAGGGGAGCATGGAAATATGTTTGTTCCCAGTGCATGCTGGGACATGCTGTGAGCCCCCCTCCCCCCTCCTCCTGAACCCCTGCACAGGTCCATCTGGTCCTGGAGGTGCATCCTTCAGTGTAGCGTTGCTTCTTATATTCATTATATATTTGTAATCAGCCGTTTTCAAACTGGGGGTGTTAAAGCATGCAGGATTCATAAAGACTCAGCACTATTGTGACATGAGATCAATCTATCAACAGAACCAACCATTACAAATACCAACCACCCAATTTAAAACCAACCAGCCAATTAACAACCAACCAAAAAACCAACTACAAACAACCAACCGATAAACTAGGTAAACAAACAACCAACCAACCAACTAAACCAACTGCAAACAACCAACTGACCAACTACCAACTAAACCAACCAACCGACAAACTAGGTAAACAAAAAACCAACCAATCAACTAAACAACCAACCAATAAAACAAACAACCAACTAAACAAAACAAACAACCAACCAATAAAACAACAAACTAAACAAACAACCAATAAAACAAACAACCAACCAACTAAACAACCAACCAATAAAACAAACAACCAACTAAACAACCAACCAACTAAACAACCAACCAACCAATAAAACAAACAACCAATCAACTAAACAACCAACCAATAAAACAAACCAATCAACTAAACAACCAACCAATAACACAACCAACTAAACAACCAACCAACCAACTAAACAACCAACCAACCAATAAAACAAACAACCAACAAACCAAACAAACAACCAATAAAACAAACAACCAACTAAACAACCAACCAACCAACTAAACAACCAACCAATAAAACAACCAACTAAACAACCAACCAACTAAACAACCAACCAACCAACCAACTAAACAACCAACCAACTAAACAACCAACCAACTAAACAACCAACCAATAAAACAAACAACAAACTAGGTAAACAAACAAACACAT
Organism: Pogonophryne albipinna; assembly: GCA_028583405.1. Taxonomy (NCBI): domain Eukaryota; kingdom Metazoa; phylum Chordata; class Actinopteri; order Perciformes; family Artedidraconidae; genus Pogonophryne; species Pogonophryne albipinna. The sequence goes on from JAPTMU010000217.1 coordinate 100,522, forward strand.
AACCAACCAACACAACCAACCAGCCTAACAACCAACCAATTAATAAACCAAACAATTAACCAAATACAAAACCAATGAAATACGTTATTTAAAGAGCCTGTGACAGCATCCCAACAACTGTTGTGCAATGAAATATTGGGCTACTAGTCATCTCGAAGCGTCAGTTTAAAAAAGAAGATGCGATACCGTTCCGATAAATATCAATAATTTCGAACATCGCGGGGAAATTCCTTCGACTCATTTTGAAGTTTTGGGGGAAGCCGGAAGTGACGTCAATGCGGGAACGCTTCACTGTGCGGCTAGAGAGCGAAACACGGACAAAGTGTGTTGTCATGCGTAGAAATGGTGAATTACTGAGTTTAGGCACGTTAATAACGTTTTAATGAAGTTGACTACAGTATATTCATATTTGTCAGTGCTTTCATGTCAATCCGGCGAACATAAACATAAATGATCGTGGTGAAGATGATGATTAAATTAGGATTAAAAATCGGTAGTGAGAGCTGCTGAATTTCCTCTCGTAGGATGTGATATAAAAACAAATCGATTATTTTTGTAGTTGTAAACTCAAGTGGATGAAACTACATTTATTAGTGCTTTCATGTCAATTCGGTGAACATATGATACGTTAAATGATCTTGAGGATGATGATTACAAATCGTTTGTTTGAGCCGGTCTGCATTTCCTGATGAGAAAACAAACCGATGCTTTTTGTAGTTGTAGTACACCAACATGGATTAAACGTGTGTTTTTTTTACCACAATGTGGGGAAATTAATGGATAAAATGCACGGATTATTATTATTATTCCCACTCCGATCGGGACACTAGGTCCACCGTTTCCCCGCAGCGAGGCTCCCCCCGTTGACAGTTTACGTGGGCTGGGTGCAGTGGCGGACTGGCCATCGGAACGAATCCCGATGGGCCGGTACCGAAGTGGGCCGGTCGGATAAGTCACTAGTACATCCCCCACTCCCCCCGTTGACAATTTACTAGCGGTACCGAAGTGGGCCGGTCGAGAGTCCCGGGATGATTTTAGTCCTATTCCACCACTGGCTACATGACCGTATGATCGCCCATATTGACGCACCTAATTCCTAAACTTCTAACAGATACAACATAAACCGATCCTTCAGCCTCATATGAGCTCTCAGACACGTTCAAAATTAAACTGTCATCGCTGTCTGAGCTTGCTGCTGTGTGCACCATCGTGCGTTTACATGCAGATGCTGGGATCCTGAACGGTGCAGCTGGAGCGCTGTGCCCGCAATGACGTCACACATAATTTGGCGGGACTTGAAGAATCCCCGAGAAGATCCAGAAAATGGTCAACATTGAAGGGCAGATTAATGGTTATCAAAGTACAAATATCCAAAATCAGTTCAGTAACGGTTTTCAAGGGGACAATATTTACTCACATTGATGGGTTTGGATGATGGGGGAAACTCGTGTCACAGGCTCTTTAACACTGACATTGTAACACGGTGTTGTTTTGCCGAGTTATAAATTCTCATTAAAGTAAATCATGTCCTTTTCTGATTTCAACAGATGTCTACGATTAGTCCAGGGTTGGGAGGGTTACTTTGTAAATGTAATCAGTTACTGATCACTGAATACATGGCTCTGAAAGTAATCTGAATACAGTTACAGTTACGTGTCTAAAAAAGTAATCAGATTACTTCTGGATTACTTTCTTTTTCCATCACAGATATGTTTTGGTGAACAGGAGACACAAAAAGGAAACTGAACGTGTTTTTACTGTTTTAATGGCGTATCAAGAGCAACTGAAACATCACATCTGAAATGATGCAACAACATAATACACTTGTTGGGGATGCAGCTTGGGATGTGAGGAGTGAGAACATGGCTTAGAACGGGCGTGTCGCCTTCTGTCCTGCCAGTGTTGGCAGGACATGAATTAAAATGTCGAACACGGACTTCATTTTTAAGGACATTTCGGCCAGGGGTTTAGAGCTATATTTGTTTTAAGCACCGGATTGGCAAAAACAGGAGAGTGTGTGCACCAGTCTGCCTTGATCTATGTATTCATGTCTGTGACTCTCACAGTATCTGCTGCCCACAGCTGCTTTATAGAAGGAACACCTCCTTCACTTCATGAAATCTCTACAGCACCAGGAGGCAGCGGGAGGGTTAACTCAGCCTCTGAGAAGACGAGCGCGCCGTGCCTTTCACGCACCGCCTTCACTGTGTTCACACACACACACACACACACACACACACACACACACACACACACACACACACACACACACACACACACACACACACACACACACACACACACACACACCACACACACACACACACACACACACACCACACACACACACACACACACACACACACACACACACACACACACCACACACACACACACACACACACACACACACACACACACACACACACACACACACACACACACACACACACACACAGTTGTTATTGTTTCACTGAGCGGACCCGCCCCTTTGTTCAAACACTCCCCTTTTTGGTCCATCTGCGCGGTAATAGGTTTTGTGCGCTGTGATGATTCGGCTGTACCTTTAGTAATGAATATTAAATGTTGTGAGGAAATCTTTCCACCAATAATTCCAATAAGTAATCCAAAATGTATTCACTTCAGGTTTACGAAAGTAACTGTAATCAGATTACTCGTTTTTCAAATGTAACGCGAGCTGAATACAGTTACTTGATTTGTGTATTCTGATTACGTAACACCGTTGTATTCCGTTACAACCCAACCATGGTCTCGACCCACTGAGTCTAAATATCGACTGATGATTATTGATCACATTCTCATTATGTAAATAAGTGAGAAAGCACCAATAGTCAACCCTACGGTACGTCACCCGGACGGTACCGTCACCCGTACGGTACCGTCACCTGGACGGTACCGTACGGGTGACGGTACCGTCCAGGTGACGGTACCGTCACCCGGACGGTACCGTCACCCGTACGGCGAGATCTTATGATTACATTTCAACTTGATGGGGTTAAATCTCAAAGAGGAGTTTATTAACTAACGACAACTATGTGTGGCATTGTAACCCATGGCAACCGTTACTGTCGGGGCATTTGTGTAATTATTGTGTGTTGTTTATATATTATTATTGTATAATTGGTAGTCCATTACAGAGCTGCAGAGGACTTTAGAATCAGAATATTAAAGTTACCCCAGGGGAGAATTGGGTTTCATGGCAGTTACTCCATTTTAAGAAAACAATTCATAACAAATAACAGAAACAAATTATGATACAAGAAGTTAAAGTAGAAATGTCCAATAAAATCTAAAATATTTATATCAAAATAAGAAGTTAAAGTAAGAATGTGCAACAAAAAAATATATATTAAAATGTAATATATTTATAGAAACATTAGAAGTTACAAAATGCCTAATAAATATATACAAATAATATAAATATTGATATAAACTCAGTAAAGAAGGAACACAGTTCTGCAGAGGCTGGAGATCAGGAAGTATCGATGGAGAACAAACACAAAATATTGACGAAATAAACAAATGGCAGGATACGGTACAGAGAGAAGAAGAAGGTTTCTACCGACTTCTATTCTGAAGAAGAAGAACGCATGGAATAAATGATCTTGGTATACGCAATTCATTACCTTATGTTGAACTTTAAAAGGTTCTCCTGTGCAGCGACAAATTCTCTCCAAGAGGCGATACGTCCCCGACAGTCAGTATGTAGTGTCTCTACTTAAAGAGTCCTCTCCTGCTGATGTTCAGGTGTATATCAGTATGTAGTGTCTCTACTTTAAAGAGTCCTCTCCTGCTGATGTTCAGGTGTATATCAGTATGTAGTGTCTCTACTTTAAAGAGTCCTCTCCTGCTGATGTTCAGGTGTATATCAGTATGTAGTGTCTCTACTTTAAAGAGTCCTCTCCTGCTGATGTTCAGGTGTATATCAGTATGTAGTGTCTCTACTTTAAAGAGTCCTCTCCTGCTGATGTTCAGGTGTATATCAGTATGTAGTGTCTCTACTTTAAAGAGTCCTCTCCTGCTGATGTTCAGGTGTATATCAGTATGTAGTGTCTCTACTTTAAAGAGTCCTCTCCTGATGATGTTCAGGTGTATATCAGTATGTAGTGTCTCTTCTTTAAAGAGTCCTCTCCTGATGATGTTCAGGTGTATATCAGTATGTAGTGTCCTCTACTTTAAAGAGTCCTCTCCTGCTGATGTTCAGGTGTATATCAGTATGTAGTGTCTCTACTTTAAAGAGTCCTCTCCTGCTGATGTTCAGGTGTATATCAGTATGTAGTGTCTCTACTTTAAAGAGTCCTCTCCTGCTGATGTTCAGGTGTATATCAGTATGTAGTGTCTCTACTTTAAAGAGTCCTCTCCGTGCTGATGTTCAGGTGTATATCAGTATGTAGTGTCTCTACTTTAAAGAGTCCTCTCCTGCTGATGTTCAGGTGTATATCAGTATGTAGTGTCTCTACTTTAAAGAGTCCTCTCCTGCTGATATTCAGGTGTATATCAGTATGTAGTGTCTCTACTTTAAAGAGTCCTCTCGTGCTGATGTTCAGGTGTATATCAGTATGTAGTGTCTCTACTTTAAAGAGTCCTCTCCTGCTGATATTCAGGTGTATATCAGTATGTAGTGTCTCTACTTTAAAGAGTCCTCTAGTGCTGATGTTCAGGTGTATATCAGTATGTAGTGTCTCTACTTTAAAGAGTCCTCTCCTGCTGATGTTCAGGTGTATATCAGTATGTAGTGTCTCTACTTTAAAGAGTCCTCTCCTGCTGATATTCAGATGTATATCAGTATGTAGTGTCTCTACTTTAAAGAGTCCTCTCGTGCTGATGTTCAGGTGTATATCAGTATGTAGTGTCTCTACTTTAAAGAGTCCTCTCGTGCTGATGTTCAGGTGTATATCAGTATGTAGTGTCTCTACTTTAAAGAGTCCTCTCCTGCTGATGTTCAGGTGTATATCAGTATGTAGTGTCTCTACTTTAAAGAGTCCTCTCCTGCTGATGTTCAGGTGTATATCAGTATGTAGTGTCTCTACTTTAAAGAGTCCTCTCCTGCTGATGTTCAGGTGTATATCAGTATGTAGTGTCTCTACTTTAAAAGAGTCCTCTAGTGCTGATGTTCAGGTGTATATCAGTATGTAGTGTCTCTACTTTAAAGAGTCCTCTCCTGCTGATGTTCAGGTGTATATCAGTATGTAGTGTCTCTACTTTAAAGAGTCCTCTCCTGCTGATATTCAGGTGTATATCAGTATGTAGTGTCTCTACTTTAAAGAGTCCTCTCGTGCTGATGTTCAGGTGTATATCAGTATGTAGTGTCTCTACTTTAAAGAGTCCTCTCCTGCTGATATTCAGGTGTATATCAGTATGTAGTGTCTCTACTTTAAAGAGTCCTCTAGTGCTGATGTTCAGGTGTATATCAGTATGTAGTGTCTCTACTTTAAAGAGTCCTCTCGTGCTGATGTTCAGGTGTATATCAGTATGTAGTGTCTCTACTTTAAAGAGTCCTCTCCTGCTGATGTTCAGGTGTATATCAGTATGTAGTGTCTCTACTTTAAAGAGTCCTCTCCTGCTGATGTTCAGGTGTATATCAGTATGTAGTGTATCTACTTTAAAGAGTCCTCTCCTGCTGATGTTCAGGTGTATATCAGTATGTAGTGTCTCTACTTTAAAGAGTCCTCTCCTGCTGATGTTCAGGTGTATATCAGTATGTAGTGTCTCTACTTTAAAGAGTCCTCTCCTGCTGATCTTCAGGTGTATATCAGTATGTAGTGTCTCTACTTTAAAGAGTCCTCTCCTGCTGATGTTCAGGTGTATATCAGTATGTAGTGTCTCTACTTTAAAGAGTCCTCTCCTGCTGATGTTCAGGTGTATATCAGTATGTAGTGTCTCTACTTTAAAGAGTGCTCTCCTGCTGATGTTCAGGTGTATATCAGTATGTAGTGTCTCTACTTTAAAGAGTCCTCTCCTGCTGATGTTCAGGTGTATATCAGTATGTAGTGTCTCCACTTTAAAGAGTCCTCTCCTGCTGATGTTCAGGTGTATATCAGTATGTAGTGTCTCTACTTTAAAGAGTCCTCTCCTGCTGATGTCCAGGTGTATATCAGTATGTAGTGTCTCTACTTTAAAGAGTCCTCTCCTGCTGATGTTCAGGTGTATATCAGTATGTAGTGTCTCTACTTTAAAGAGTCCTCTCCTGCTGATGTTCAGGTGTATATCAGTATGTAGTGTCTCTACTTTAAAGAGTCCTCTCCTGCTGATGTTCAGGTGTATATCAGTATGTAGTGTCTCTACTTTAAAGAGTCCTCTCCTGCTGATGTTCAGGTGTATATCAGTATGTAGTGTCTCTACTTTAAAGAGTCCTCTCCTGTTGATGTTCAGGTGTATATCAGTATGTAGTGTCTCTACTTTAAAGAGTCCTCTCCTGTTGATGTTCAGGTGTATATCAGTATGTAGTGTCTCTACTTTAAAGAGTCCTCTCCTGCTGATGTTCAGGTGTATATCAGTATGTAGTGTCTCTACTTTAAAGAGTCCTCTCCTGCTGATGTTCAGGTGTATATCAGTATGTAGAGTCTCTACTTTAAAGAGTCCTCTCCTGCTGATGTTCAGGTGTATATCAGTATGTAGTGTCTCTACTTTAAAGAGTCCTCTCCTGCTGATGTTCAGGTGTATATCAGTATGTAGTGTCTCTACTTTAAAGAGTCCTCTCCTGCTGATGTTCAGGTGTATATCAGTATGTAGTGTCTCTACTTTAAAGAGTCCTCTCCTGCTGATCTTCAGGTGTATATCAGTATGTAGTGTCTCTACTTTAAAGAGTCCTCTCCTGCTGATGTTCAGGTGTATATCAGTATGTAGTGTCTCTACTTTAAAGAGTCCTCTCCTGCTGATGTTCAGGTGTATATCAGTATGTAGTGTCTCTACTTTAAAGAGTCCTCTCCTGCTGATGTTCAGGTGTATATCAGTATGTAGTGTCTCTACTTTAAAGAGTCCTCTCCTGCTGATATTCAGGTGTATATCAGTATGTAGTGTCTCTACTTTAAAGAGTCCTCTCGTGCTGATGTTCAGGTGTATATCAGTATGTAGTGTCTCTACTTTAAAGAGTCCTCTCCTGCTGATGTTCAGGTGTATATCAGTATGTAGTGTCTCTACTTTAAAGAGTCCTCTCGTGCTGATGTCCAGGTGTATATCAGTATGTAGTGTCTCTACTTTAAAGAGTCCTCTCCTGCTGATGTTCAGGTGTATATCAGTATGTAGTGTCTCTACTTTAAAGAGTCCTCTCCTGCTGATGTTCAGGTGTATATCAGTATGTAGTGTATCTACTTTAAAGAGTCCTCTCCTGCTGATGATCAGGTGTATATCAGTATGTAGTGTCTCTACTTTAAAGAGTCCTCTCCTGCTGATGTTCAGGCTCCATGCTCAGAGATCTCATGACGATGCATCACTGCAGGAAAACCTGGGATTTCAGCCTTTGCAGACCATTTACATGCACTAACAGCTATAACACACTACAGGGAAGGGAACACCCCTAAACAAGAAGTGGGCCTCTTTAAAGAGGCCTGCAGCGGATCGTTATTGCCCCAAACACACCGACAGAGAAGTACCCAGAGCCTCTACTGCATTTAAAGTACTAAAAACACTCCGAGAGCATTCAAATCCTAACTCAGGTAAACAAATGTAAGTACTATCATATATCACATATTTAACAAATCAGATTTTGTGTACAATATTTAGCCTACTTACAAAGCATGTTACTGCTGTTGATGACACACACACACACACACACACACACACACACACACACACACACACACACACACACACACACACACACACACACACACACACACACACACACACACACACACACACACACACACACACACACACACACACACACACACACACACACACACACACACACACACACACACACACACACACACACACACACAGAGAGAGAGAGCACTGCAGGCCCGAGCAGCTGCTGGAGCTTTTAAACCCCGTTTGGCTGCTTCCATTATCGGACAGGACTGCACGACTTGATGTTTCAAAATGTCGTAAACATTTTGACTTCAAATCCTCCAGAATCTCACATCTGTGTGTGCATGTGAGCTGTCTGTGTGTGTGTGTGTGTGTGTGTGTGTGTGTGTGTGTGTGTGTGTGTGTGTGTGTGTGTGTGTGTGTGTGTGTGTGTGTGTGTGTGTGTGCGCGCTCATACTGTGACGGACGATGGTCGCCTGCGGCTGCAACGCAACGCTATTTAAACCCTGGCGTCAGAAAAAAGTCTGGTTCCATTATCGGACGTAGCCTGGGTTTATTGATATTAAACGAGTTATATATTTCGTGCATTTTGTCGCTAGAAATGCCTCAAAATTGGTCTTAACGCACACTTTGCAAGGTTTTTGAAATATAATACATTCCCACACATGTGTATATATACACATCAAGCATTAAACACATTAACATTTGTGTGAAGCTCACTCAGTTTCGTTATGTTTTTTTCCGGGGAGAAATAGAAGAAGCGCTGTCGCTCGGAGGCGTGTCCGATAATGGGCGCCGGCTCCGAGATTCCCGTTAAACGCTATTTAGCTCCCTCAGCTAATAGCCGGTTTCTAACGGACTTTACCGGGGACCGGCGCCGGTAGAGAGGAGGATAAAGGCGGTCCCGGTGTGACAGAGAGGATCCTACCTTGTTGTCTCGGCTGGTTTTCCCCTCAGAAAGCAGGATCATGTTTAGGTCATTCTCTCACATGTGACGTCCATGTTTGCTTCTGCTCGGAGGAGAAGCTTCAAGCTAACAGCAGCAACACGGCCACTTCCGGTAAGGAGTTTCAAAATAAAAGGTGACGTTGCTGGATTACAGAAGACCTCAAGAGCTGGGATAAGTACTCAGAATGTACTTAGTAAAAGTTGAAGTACTCACATCTGGTATTTAGTAAAAGTAGAAGTACTCAGATCTTGTACTAGAGTAAAAGTAGAAGTACTCAGATCTGATAGGCCTACTTAGTAAAAGTAGAAGTGCTCACATCTTTTTCTTGAGTCCAATAACAAGAAATGTATTCTGAACATGTCGAAAACCTCTCCCCAGTGCAGCTACTGCTTCTTAACCAGGTGGACTTTAATATAAAATGTCAGTCATTGATTATCTGTGCAGCAGTAATGCTTTTATTTTGAAGCCGGGTCACTTGTTTCCGGTATTATCACGTGTTTCTTGACGCAGCTGCAGCTGTCAGTGAACTGGTACATGACAGTTCGTGGATATTTAATAATAACAACAATAAGCTTTCAAAGACCATTTACATGCACTCACACCTGTAGTAGGCCTACACACTGCAGGAGAGGGGGCACCACAGGAAGACATGTTTCTGTATTAAGTACTTTCACTTTGAATATTTTAACTCGTTTTATCATATATTTCAAATATTCTCAATACCAGATATTAACATTCATTTTTAGTTTACACAATGTGGTATTAGTACTTGTACTCTAATATATGCAGAGTTGAGAGAAGTACTCAGATCCTGTACTTGAGTAAAAGTAGAAGTACTCTGATCTTGTACTTGAGTAAAAGTAGAAGTACTCAGATCCTGTACTTGAGTAAAAGTAGAAGTACTCTGATCTTGTACTTGAGTAAAAGTACTCTGATCTTGTACTTGAGTAAAAGTAGAAGTACTCAAATCCTGTACTTGAGTAAAAGTAGAAGTACTCTGATCTTGTACTTGAGTAAAAGTACTCAGGTCTTGTACTTGAGTAAAAGTAGAAGTACTCAGATCTTGTACTTGAGTAAAAGTAGAAGTACTCAGATCTTACTTGAGTAAAAGTAGAAGTACTCAGATCTTGTACTTAAGTAAAAGTAGAAGTACTCAGATCTTGTACTTGAGTAAAAGTAGAAGTACTCTGATCTTGTACTTGAGTAAAAGTAGAAGTACTCAGATCCTGTACTTGAGTAAAAGTAGAAGTACTCTGATCTTGTACTTGAGTAAAAGTACTCTGATCTTGTACTTGAGTAAAAGTAGAAGTACTCAAATCCTGTACTTGAGTAAAAGTAGAAGTACTCTGATCTTGTACTTGAGTAAAAGTACTCTGATCTTGTACTTGAGTAAAAGTAGAAGTACTCAAATCCTGTACTTGAGTAAAAGTAGAAGTACTCTGATCTTGTACTTGAGTAAAAGTACTCAGGTCTTGTACTTGAGTAAAAGTAGAAGTACTCAGATCTTGTACTTGAGTAAAAGTAGAAGTACTCAGATCTTACTTGAGTAAAAGTAGAAGTACTCAGATCTTGTACTTAAGTAAAAGTAGAAGTACTCAGATCTTGTACTTGAGTAAAAGTAGAAGTACTCTGATCTTGTACTTGAGTAAAAGTAGAAGTACTCAGATCCTGTACTTGAGTAAAAGTAGAAGTACTCAGATCCTGTACTTGAGTAAAAGTAGAAGTACTCTGATCTTGTACTTGAGTAAAAGTAGAAGTACTCAGATCCTGTACTTGAGTAAAAGTAGAAGTACTCTGATCTTGTACTTGAGTAAAAGTACTCTGATCTTGTACTTGAGTAAAAGTAGAAGTACTCAAATCCTGTACTTGAGTAAAAGTAGAAGTACTCTGATCTTGTACTTGAGTAAAAGTACTCAGGTCTTGTACTTGAGTAAAAGTAGAAGTACTCAGATCTTGTACTTGAGTAAAAGTAGAAGTACTCAGATCTTACTTGAGTAAAAGTAGAAGTACTCAGATCTTGTACTTAAGTAAAAGTAGAAGTACTCAGATCTTGTACTTGAGTAAAAGTAGAAGTACTCTGATCTTGTACTTGAGTAAAAGTAGAAGTACTCAGATCCTGTACTTGAGTAAAAGTAGAAGTACTCTGATCTTGTACTTGAGTAAAAGTACTCTGATCTTGTACTTGAGTAAAAGTAGAAGTACTCAAATCCTGTACTTGAGTAAAAGTAGAAGTACTCTGATCTTGTACTTGAGTAAAAGTATTCTGATCTTGTACTTGAGTAAAAGTAGAAGTACTCAAATCCTGTACTTGAGTAAAAGTAGAAGTACTCTGATCTTGTACTTGAGTAAAAGTACTCAGGTCTTGTACTTGAGTAAAAGTAGAAGTACTCAGATCTTGTACTTGAGTAAAAGTAGAAGTACTCAGATCTTACTTGAGTAAAAGTAGAAGTACTCAGATCTTGTACTTGAGTAAAAGTAGAAGTACTCAGATCTTGTACTTGAGTAAAAGTAGAAGTACTCTGATCTTGTACTTGAGTAAAAGTAGAAGTACTCAGATCCTGTACTTGAGTAAAAGTAGAAGTACTCTGATCTTGTACTTGAGTAAAAGTAGAAGTACTCAGATCCTGTACTTGAGTAAAAGTAGAAGTACTCTGATCTTGTACTTGAGTAAAAGTACTCTGATCTTGTACTTGAGTAAAAGTAGAAGTACTCAAATCCTGTACTTGAGTAAAAGTAGAAGTACTCTGATCTTGTACTTGAGTAAAAGTACTCAGGTCTTGTACTTGAGTAAAAGTAGAAGTACTCAGATCTTGTACTTGAGTAAAAGTAGAAGTACTCAGATCTTACTTGAGTAAAAGTAGAAGTACTCAGATCTTGTACTTAAGTAAAAGTAGAAGTACTCAGATCTTGTACTTGAGTAAAAGTAGAAGTACTCTGATCTTGTACTTGAGTAAAAGTAGAAGTACTCAGATCCTGTACTTGAGTAAAAGTAGAAGTACTCTGATCTTGTACTTGAGTAAAAGTACTCTGATCTTGTACTTGAGTAAAAGTAGAAGTACTCAAATCCTGTACTTGAGTAAAAGTAGAAGTACTCTGATCTTGTACTTGAGTAAAAGTACTCTGATCTTGTACTTGAGTAAAAGTAGAAGTACTCAAATCCTGTACTTGAGTAAAAGTAGAAGTACTCTGATCTTGTACTTGAGTAAAAGTACTCAGGTCTTGTACTTGAGTAAAAGTAGAAGTACTCAGATCTTGTACTTGAGTAAAAGTAGAAGTACTCAGATCTTACTTGAGTAAAAGTAGAAGTACTCAGATCTTGTACTTGAGTAAAAGTAGAAGTACTCAGATCTTGTACTTGAGTAAAAGTAGAAGTACTCTGATCTTGTACTTGAGTAAAAGTAGAAGTACTCAGATCCTGTACTTGAGTAAAAGTAGAAGTACTCTGATCTTGTACTTGAGTAAAAGTAGAAGTACTCAGATCCTGTACTTGAGTAAAAGTAGAAGTACTCTGATCTTGTACTTGAGTAAAAGTACTCAGATCTTGTACTTGAGTAAAAGTAGAAGTACTCAAATCCTGTACTTGAGTAAAAGTAGAAGTACTCTGATCTTGTACTTGAGTAAAAGTACTCAGGTCTTGTACTTGAGTAAAAGTAGAAGTACTCAGATCTTGTACTTGAGTAAAAGTAGAAGTACTCAGATCTTACTTGAGTAAAAGTAGAAGTACTCAGATCTTGTACTTAAGTAAAAGTAGAAGTACTCAGATCTTGTACTTGAGTAAAAGTAGAAGTACTCTGATCTTGTACTTGAGTAAAAGTAGAAGTACTCAGATCCTGTACTTGAGTAAAAGTAGAAGTACTCTGATCTTGTACTTGAGTCAAAGTAGAAGTACTCAGATCTTGTACTTGAGTAGAAGTAGAAGTACTCAGATCTTGTTCTTGAGTAAAAGTAGAAGTACTCAGATCTTGTACTTGAGTAAAAGTAGAAGTACTCAGATCTTGTACTTGAGTCAAAGTAGAAGTACTCAGATCTTGTACTTGAGTAGAAGTAGAAGTACTCAGATCTTGTTCTTGAGTAAAAGTAGAAGTACTCAGATCCTGTTCTTGAGTAAAAGTAGAAGTACTCAGATCTTGTACTTGAGTAAAAGTAGAAGTACTCAGATCTTGTACTTGAGTAAAAGTAGAAGTACCAGAGTGTAGGAATACTCTGTTCCAGTAAAAGTCCTCATTCAAAATGTTCCTCAAGTGAAAGTAGAAAAGTATTCTCATCAAAATATAGTGAAAGACAGTGAAAGTAGTCGTTGTGCAGATTGGTCCATTTCAGAATAATATATCTGATATGTTTTATAATGATTGATCATGAAAGTGTTCTCAAAGCTGGTGAAGGTGCAGCTAGTCTGAAGTACTTTGTAGACTGCAGG
>JAPTMU010000217.1:114660-122160 GCA_028583405.1 Pogonophryne albipinna
AACTCAACTGCGCTCTATGAGCTACATACGGGTACTTCTGCTCTGACAGCAAGGCATGATGGGTAATCTGTGACGTTTTGCTCTCGAGAATCTCAGGCCATTTTGTCCTCATGAGCCAATGAGCAGCTCTCACAGGCAAGAACTGGCTGTGTCCAGTTGTTATTAAACATCCATGGTGTGAGCTGTGTCTTACTGTGGATCCTCCAGAGGATGTAGAGTGGGGGCCACAGGTCGGTGTCGGGGGTCAGCGTGTCCCACAGCAGCCTCACCCTCACCGCTGAGCTCTCAGACTGAAAACAACACAGAGAGGGAGATCTCAGAGAATTGGATAAGCAGCGTGACATTACGAATCTAACCACACAGACATCAAGATTATGTAAACAAGTGACCTGTGGAAGCTGTTACCTGAGTGAAGGGGAAGGGGCTGTTACCTGAGTGAAGGAGAAGGGGCTGTTACCTGAGTGAAGGAGAAGGGGCTGTTACCTGAGTGAAGGAGAAGGGGCTGTTACCTGAGTGAAGGAGAAGGAGCTGTTACCTGAGTGAAGGAGAAGGGGCTGTTACCTGAGTGAAGCCTGAGTGAAGGAGAAGGGGCTGTTACCTGAGTGAAGCCTGAGTGGAGGAGAAGGGGCTGTTACCTGAGTGAAGCCTGAGTGAAGGAGAAGGGGCTGTTACCTGAGTGAAGCCTGAGTGGAGGAGAAGGGGCTGTTACCTGAGTGAAGGAGAAGGAGCTGTTACCTGAGTGAAGGAGAAGGGGCTGTTACCTGAGTGAAGGAGAAGGGGCTGTTACCTGAGTGAAGGAGAAGGGGCTGTTACCTGAGTGAAGGAGAAGGGGCTGTTACCTGAGTGAAGGAGAAGGGGCTGTTACCTGAGTGAAGCCTGACTGAAGGAGAAGGGGCTGTTACCTGAGTGAAGGAGAAGGAGCCGTTACCTGAGTGAAGGAGAAGGGGCTGTTACCTGAGTGAAGGAGAAGGAGCTGTTACCTGAGTGAAGGAGCTGACCAGTGGCGAGGCCCTCACCAGCTGCAGCAGGTTGCTGGGCAGCCCGAGGCGCTGGAAGTACCACAGAAGGTTCCAGAAGATGATGGAGTGGTTGTCCAGGAACTGCAGCTGCGCCAGCACCGCCTCGCCCTCGTTCTCCAGAAGACTCTCCAGCTCCTTCCTCAGGACCAGAGGGCTCAGGTACGCCACCGTCACCAGGGGGGGGGCACCTGTCCACGAGCCCTGGGGGGAGGTACTTGTACTTTATTTGATTATTTCCATTTGATGCTACTGTGTACTTCTACTCCACTCCATGTATTTAATCCCTTTAGTTACTTCACAGATCTGGATGAATGATGTGAAATCTAATCAAGTGTTAAATCAGACTTTAGTTCCACCTGGAGTAAATCCACCAGCTACCCTGCAGTCTACAAAGCCATTCAAACTAGCTGCACCTTCACCAGCTTTGAGAACACTTTCATGATCAATCATTATAAAACATATCATATATATTATTCTGAAATGGACCAATCTGCAGAAACATGCTAAATGTTGGTGTTACCGTGGTGGTCCTGCTGTTCTCCGAGTAGCTGCTGGTCTCCGAGCTGGAGTCTTCGCTCACTCCGTTACACTGCGGCCGCAGCGACGCCTCCTGACCACTGGGGGGCCGCGCCGCACTCTCCACCTCCTCCTCCACGTTCCAGTTGCCACGCTCCGCACTGCAGAAGAAGAAGAGGCGAGGAAGGATTAAACTTCTGCGTGAAGGAGCAGTTACCACTTTACCCCTGCGTACACCCATATGCCGTGAGCTGATGATCGAGCCTTCATTGTAACAGTCGTGGGTACACTGTGTGCGGGGAGTGCTGCAGTAGAACATTCCTCTGTAGCGCCCGGTACATTAATGGGAAACCCTACATGTTTGAGCACCCTCTATGAAACGTCAAGCTACCCCACAGCACCCCCAAAAGAAAACCTCTGTCGCCGCCACTGTGGGCTAAACCCCGAATGTTTCCAGGTCCAGGAAACGCCCCTGGTGCACCCCCTCTAATCTCAGATGCACCGAGTCATTTAGTTCTGGAACCGGGCCTGAGCCTAACGTTAGCTTTTTACTTCAGAAATCATGAAGTGGTTAATATGTGGAGATTATCCTGCTGAACTAAACGTGTAAGAATCAGAAACGTTGGTTTGACAGAGATTATTTCCGACATTATCCAAAATCACATGGAGAAATCCCATTGGACCAGGGAGATGCTGCCTTCAGGGACCAACATAGGAATACGACATCCCTGCACCCCTCTATGGTTGTCTAAGTTGTAATTCTACCATTTGGCCTCTAGAAAAATTAGCTTTAACGCCCGACGCTCTTTCTTGGTGCTCTGTATGAAAACCTGGAGGTGTTTTTGGTTCTCTGGTGGAGGTCCTACCTGCCGACGGGCCCCAGGTCGCAGATCTCGGCGTTCAGGAAGGGGACGAAGGAGGCGCCGCAGAACGGACACGACGAGTTCAGGTTCGAGTCGTCCGACGTCCAGCCGGCCATGATCTCCTCGTCGTAAACCAACGAGTTACAGCTGCGACACAGAGAGCAGCTGGATATCAACACCTGCAGACACAGAGGGCGGGAGGGGTCAGCGCAGGGGGAATACTGCAGTAAAAGTACTGATATGACACTGGGAAAGTATGATATTACACTGGGAAAGTACTGATATGACACTGGGAAAGTACTGATATTACACTGGGAAAGTATGATATTACACTGTACTGATATTACACTGGGAAAGTACTGATATTACACTGGGAAAGTACTGATATTACACTGTACTGATATGACACTGGGAAAGTACTGATATTACACTGTACTGATATGACACTGGGAAAGTACTGATATTACACTGTACTGATATGACACTGGGAAAGTACTGATATTACACTGTACTGATATTACACTGGGAAAGTACTGATATGACACTGGGAAAGTATGATATTACACTGTACTGATATTACACTGGGAAAGTACTGATATTACACTGGGAAAGTACTGATATTACACTGGGAAAGTACTGATATGACACTGGGAAAGTACTGATATTACACTGTACTGATATTACACTGGGAAAGTACTGATATTACACTGGGAAAGTACTGATATGACACTGGGAAAGTACTGATATTAGACTGGGAAAGTACTGATATTAGACTGGGAAAGTACTGATATGACACTGGGAAAGTACTGATATGACACTGGGAAAGTACTGATATGACACTGGGAAAGGACTGATATTACACTGTACTGATATTACACTGGGAAAGTACTGATATTACACTGGGAAAGTACTGATATTACACTGGGAAAGTACTGATATGACACTGGCAAAGTACTGATATGACACTGGGAAAGTACTGATATTACACTGGGAAAGTACTGATATGACACTGTACTGATATTACACTGGGAAAGTACTGATATTACACTGGGAAAGTACTGATATGACACTGGGAAAGTACTGATATGACACTGTACTGATATTACACTGGGAAAGGACTGATATTACACTGGGAAAGTATTGATATTACACTGGGAAAGTACTGATATTACACTGGGAAAGTACTGATATGACACTGGGAAAGTACTGATATTACACTGGGAAAGTACTGATATGACACTGTACTGATATTACACTGGGAAAGTACTGATATTACACTGGGAAAGTACTGATATGACACTGGGAAAGTACTGATATTACACTGGGAAAGTACTGATATGACACTGGGAAAGTACTGATATTACACTGGGAAAGTACTGATATGACACTGTACTGATATGACACTGGGAAAGTATTGATATTACACTGTACTGATATTACACTGGGAAAGTACTGATATTACACTGGGAAAGTACTGATATTACACTGGGAAAGTACTGATATTACACTGGGAAAGTACTGATATTACACTGGGAAAGTACTGATATTACACTGTACTGATATTACACTGGGAAAGTACTGATATTACACTGGGAAAGTACTGATATTACACTGGGAAAGTACTGATATTACACTGGGAAAGTACTGATATTACACTGTACTGATATTACACTGGGAAAGTACTGATATTACACTGGGAAAGTACTGATATTACACTGGGAAAGTACTGATATGACACTGTACTGATATTACACTGGGAAAGTACTGATATTACACTGTACTGATATTACACTGGGAAAGTACTGATATGACACTGTACTGATATGACACTGGGAAAGTACTGATATGACACTGTACTGATATGACACTGGGAAAGTACTGATATGACACTGGGAAAGTACTGATATGACACTGGGAAAGTACTGATATTACATGTACTGATATGACACTGGGAAAGAACTGATATGACACTGTACTGATATGACACTGGGAAAGTACTTATATGACACTGGGAAAGTACTGATATGACACTGGGAAAGTACTGATATTACATGTACTGATATGACACTGGGAAAGAACTGATATGACACTGTACTGATATGACACTGGGAAAGTACTGATATGACACTGGGAAAGTACTGATATGACACTGGGAAAGTACTGATATTACATGTACTGATATGACACTGGGAAAGTACTGATATGACACTGTACTGATATGACACTGGGAAAGTACTTATATGACACTGGGAAAGTACTGATATGACACTGGGAAAGTACTGATATTACACTGTACTGATATGACACTGGGAAAGTACTGATATGACACTGGGAAAGTACTTATATGACACTGGGAAAGTACTGATATGACACTGGGAAAGTACTGATATGACACTGTACTGATATTACACTGGGAAAGTACTGATATTACACTGGGAAAGTACTGATATGACACTGGGAAAGTACTGATATGACACTGTACTGATATTACACTGGGAAAGTACTGATATTACACTGGGAAAGTACTGATATGACACTGGGAAAGTACTTATATGACACTGGGAAAGTACTGATATGACACTGGGAAAGTACTGATATGACACTGGGAAAGTACTGATATGACACTGGGAAAGTACTGATATGACACTGTACTGATATTACACTGGGAAAGTACTGATATTACACTGGGAAAGTACTGATATGACACTGGGAAAGTACTTATATGACACTGGGAAAGTACTGATATGACACTGTACTGATATTACACTGGGAAAGTACTGATATGACACTGGGAAAGTACTTATATGACACTGGGAAAGTACTGATATGACACTGTACTGATATTACACTGGGAAAGTACTGATATGACACTGTACTGATATGACACTGGGAAAGTACTGATATGACACTGTACTGATATGACACTGGGAAAGTACTGATATGACACTGGGAAAGTACTGATATGACACTGGGAAAGTACTGATATTACATGTACTGATATGACACTGGGAAAGAACTGATATGACACTGTACTGATATTACACTGGGAAAGTACTGATATGACACTGGGAAAGTACTGATATGACACTGGGAAAGTACTGATATTACATGTACTGATATGACACTGGGAAAGTACTGATATGACACTGTACTGATATTACACTGGGAAAGTACTGATATTACACTGGGAAAGTACTGATATGACACTGGGAAAGTACTTATATGACACTGGGAAAGTACTGATATGACACTGGGAAAGTACTGATATGACACTGGGAAAGTACTGATATGACACTGTACTGATATTACACTGGGAAAGTACTGATATTACACTGGGAAAGTACTGATATGACACTGGGAAAGTACTTATATGACACTGGGAAAGTACTGATATGACACTGGGAAAGTACTGATATGACACTGGGAAAGTACTGATATTACATGTACTGATATGACACTGGGAAAGTACTGATATGACACTGTACTGATATTACACTGGGAAAGTACTGATATTACACTGGGAAAGTACTGATATGACACTGGGAAAGTACTTATATGACACTGGGAAAGTACTGATATGACACTGGGAAAGTACTGATATGACACTGGGAAAGTACTGATATGACACTGTACTGATATTACACTGGGAAAGTACTGATATTACACTGGGAAAGTACTGATATGACACTGGGAAAGTACTTATATGACACTGGGAAAGTACTGATATTACACTGTACTGATATTACACTGGGAAAGTACTGATATGACACTGTACTGATATGACACTGGGAAAGTACTGATATGACACTGTACTGATATGACACTGGGAAAGTACTGATATGACACTGGGAAAGTACTGATATGACACTGGGAAAGTACTGATATTACATGTACTGATATGACACTGGGAAAGAACTGATATGACACTGTACTGATATGACACTGGGAAAGTACTTATATGACACTGGGAAAGTACTGATATGACACTGGGAAAGTACTGATATGACACTGGGAAAGTACTGATATGACACTGTACTGATATGACACTGGGAAAGTACTGATATGACACTGGGAAAGTACTTATATGACACTGGGAAAGTACTGATATGACACTGGGAAAGTACTGATATGACACTGTACTGATATTACACTGGGAAAGTACTGATATTACACTGGGAAAGTACTGATATGACACTGGGAAAGTACTGATATGACACTGGGAAAGTACTGATATGACACTGTACTGATATTACACTGGGAAAGTACTGATATTACACTGGGAAAGTACTGATATGACACTGGGAAAGTACTTATATGACACTGGGAAAGTACTGATATGACACTGGGAAAGTACTGATATGACACTGGGAAAGTACTGATATGACACTGTACTGATATTACACTGGGAAAGTACTGATATTACACTGGGAAAGTACTGATATGACACTGGGAAAGTACTTATATGACACTGGGAAAGTACTGATATGACACTGGGAAAGTACTGATATGACACTGTACTGATATTACACTGGGAAAGTACTGATATTACACTGGGAAAGTACTGATATGACACTGGGAAAGTACTTATATGACACTGGGAAAGTACTGATATGACACTGGGAAAGTACTGATATGACACTGTACTGATATTACACTGGGAAAGTACTGATATTACACTGGGAAAGTACTGATATGACACTGGGAAAGTACTTATATGACACTGGGAAAGTACTGATATGACACTGGGAAAGTACTGATATGACACTGTACTGATATTACACTGGGAAAGTACTGATATTACACTGGGAAAGTACTGATATTACACTGGGAAAGTACTGATATTACACTGGGAAAGTACTGATATTACACTGTACTGATATGACACTGTACTGATATGACACTGGGAAAGTACTGATATTACACTGGGAAAGTACTGATATTACACTGGGAAAGTACTGATATTACACTGGGAAAGTACTGATATGACACTGTACTGATATGACACTGGGAAAGTACTGATATGACACTGGGAAAGTACTGATATGACACTGGGAAAGTACTGATATGACACTGGGAAAGTACTGATATGACACTGTACTGAT
>JAPTMU010000217.1:124660-234660 GCA_028583405.1 Pogonophryne albipinna
CGTCCTCTGCTCAGAGACCCTGCGTACGATTCCTCCCCCTCCCCCTCCTCTCCTCTCGTCCACGCTGGCGGCGCGTCGTGCTCCTCGGTGTCTGGTGGGGGTGAGGAGCTGCTGTAGTTTCCCTGCCAGCCCCCCCCTGCTGGGCGAGGAGACGTTGTTGTAGTTCTCGTCTTTGTTCCTGCCGGAGTCTCGCGTCGACACAGGTCTGCAGGTCAAAGGTCAAC
This sequence comes from Pogonophryne albipinna, assembly GCA_028583405.1. Lineage (NCBI taxonomy): Eukaryota > Metazoa > Chordata > Actinopteri > Perciformes > Artedidraconidae > Pogonophryne > Pogonophryne albipinna. Next base: position 124,885 of record JAPTMU010000217.1, read on the forward strand.
ACAGGAAGGACGTTAACAGAGCTACAGGAATGTCGTATTTCTGCGTTGGACCCTGAAGGCAGCATCTCCCTGGTCCAATGGGATTCCTCCATGTGATTTTGGATCATTGCAGAAAATAATTTCAACGTTTATGATATTTACACGTCTAGTTATTTTATCTACAAATGAGTTTTTGTTAATTAATACAAAAATAAACTACATAAATTGCAAAGATAGTAAGAAAGTGTAGTGACTGACCGGCCCCCCCTCTCCTGCTGGGGGTCCTCTGCCTCCGAACACTCCTTGTAGAAGGTGGAGAGGCAGACCTGGCTGCGCGGCACCAGAGCTACACCAGGGGGCGCCGTCGGGGGGGTGGAGGCGTCCTCGCGGCCCAGCGGGGGGGTGGAGGCGTCCCTGCGGCCCAGCGGGGGTTTCCTGGAGACGGCGTCCCCCCCGTTTGACCCCGTGTTACGAAGGAGGGTCTTCCTGCAGAGCTTCACCGCTGAGGAGGGAGGGGGGGGGGGGGATAGGCACGGCAAGTTTATTTTACATACATTTTTAGAGCTCACGTTGAGAATCAGGAGAATTCTCCCAGCAGAAACTCAGCTAAATGATGTCGTGATTAAACGCCATATCATGTTCTAAACCACATCAAGGATTATTTCTGAAACAGTATGCAGCTCAAACTCTCTCTCTCTTGGGGATATTTATCTATAAAGAAAGTGCATTTCGCCCGACAGGAGACCTTTCATTGCAAAGTGTGTTAGTGATTGTTTGCAGGCTGTTAACAAAGAGTTCCCCTCACTGTCGGCGGGGGTCTTCATGCTGCCCAGGCTGCTGCTCTTCACCAGCCCCCCCGTCAGAGACTCGTGACTCGAGCTTTCAGACAAACCGCTCCAACTTGACTGACGAATCAGAGTCGAGTGGGGGCGGGACATCACCTCACCTGCAAAAAAAAAAAAAAAAATGCTTTTATTTTTGTTTACATTCACCCCGACAGTACGAGTTAAAGGAGCCCTGTTCTACTTCTTTTCGTGTTAGTGCATGTGAATCATCTTTGTACACGGGAAGAACACTGAAATAATCTCATCCTGTCTCTCAAATGCTCTGGACAGGGTTCAACACTGGCTGAACAACATTTGCTTACAGTTAAACGTCAAAAAAACAGTATGCATGGTGTTCAGTAATCGAAGGATCCAACGTGTTTTCAAACGGAGCAGAAATAGAACTAGTCCCACACTTCAGGTCTCTTGGACTCAAACTTGACTTTTAAGAAACATATTAAGAAAGTATCCAATACCGTTAACTTCAACTTGCAACATTTTAAACAAACCTTTCTTAACTGTCAGTGCTGCAAAGTCAGACCTCCCCTGTGATTCTGTCCCACATTGAATACTGTTTGACAAACTGGTCGTTTGCTTGAGCCACAAACCTGAAACCCAGAGAGCAGCTGTTCAAGAGAGCGATCTGTTACGGAAACTTCAGAGCGGCGCAGGAAAGATGGAGACTGGAATCGTTGTTTAATCAAACACCTGAGATTTATTGAAAGTTCGTAGATACGGCCGGAGAGCTTCACGCAGCCCATTCACATTATTACATGTAAGCAGACCACGAGGAACTCTGAAGAGACAAAGGAATCAGGGATCTGTTTATATTCTGAAAGGACGGACTATTGCAAGCCTGCCTAATCAATGCCAGACACAGGAACAACGGCCCCTCTGTGTCTGCAATCTTTATTCTCCACAGGAAGAAAGATGACCCTTTGACCTGTGTCCCAGTTCAAGTTGCAGCAAGGGGATATTGCGACTTAATGAGAAGCATATGTTTGTAATTTTGACAGGTTCTCAGGAACGCTGAGAAACTCAATATACCAAGTGATCAGATTAAAATATTCTCTGACACGATCCAGGTGTTTGACAGAAAGACACATTCATCCCTCCACTGCACCATCCTGGAGAAACACCATCTCTTGAGTTTTGACAATTTGAAGTCTTTTAAAAGTATGTGCTTTATTTATAAATGTTAAGTTTACATGGACTGTTTTTGCTATGTTTGTAAAATGTTATTTTCTTGAATGTTTTATGTGAGGGATGGAAATGAGCTCAAAGCTAAATCTGGCACTGTTACGCTTGATACATTTGAATGTTTTAAGTGTTCACTGTGCATTGTCCCTGCCGATAACGGTTAAATGAAATGGTCTGAGGCTAAGAAACACATCATTCTCCAGCAGCTTCAACATTAAAGCACATTAGTAATTATAATACAGTAATACTCAATGGGTACTTTCACTATGTTGCTTTAAGTATATTTAGATGATAATTCTTTAGTTCTTTATCAAGGTACAAGTCTCCACCGCTGCTGATACAGGAAGTGTGTGTGTGTCTGTGTGTGTGTGCAGGGGGTGATTGACCAAGTGTGTGTGTGTGTGTGTGTGTAATTAAAATGAGTGCTATGTATTTAAAAGATCATTACATCTACAGGTATAACGCGGTTGTAATTATGCGGATGTGGAGTTTTTGTTGTTAATGGCGACAGAAAACTATGATGACAAATGATCAGGGCTGGAAGAAGTACTCAGATCATTAATTTAAGTATAAGTACTACAACCACACTGTGCAAATACGCCACTACGAGTAAAAGTCCTGAATTCATATCCTTGTTTGAGTAAAAGTATGTAAGTATGTAAGTATTATCAGCAGTAAAAGTATGTAAGTATTATCAGCAGTAAAAGTATGTAAGTATTATCAGCAGTAAAAGTATGTAAGTATTATCAGCAGTAAAAGTATGTAAGTATTATCAGCAGTAAAAGTATGTAAGTATTATCAGCAGTAAAAGTATGTTTTTTGCACTTAAATACTCAAAGTAAAAGTATTGGGAAGTACTTCATTCATAATATGAGAACAAACTCCATGTGCAAGTCCTGCATTCAAAACCATAGCAAAGTAAAAGTATTATCACATAACTTTACATAAAAGTATTGATTGTGTATTTATATTTAGATAGTAGTAGTTTGTGTTAATAGTGTTTTCTAACTTATGTTATATTGTGTATGTTATACCTACTATCCTATTGCATATATCTTTGCTGTAAAATGTGGTAAATACTTAAAGTAAAAGTACTTATTGGGCAGTACAATGTACTTAAAGCAAAAAAACAACAACCTTTCAATCTGAAAAGTACCTGAAGCTCTCAGATAACGTAGTAAAAAGTATATACTATATAAGTATAAAATATTTACCTGTGAGATGGAGTGCAGTATTAATTTAAAACAACGTAAATACACCATTTTAAAAATACATTTTGAGTCTTTTCTGACCTCCATGTGACCCCACTGATCCGTTCTTCTGCCGGCATCTGATTGGCTCCCTGAACTGAGCCACAGCCAATAGGACGTTCCTCAGCTTAGCCCAGCGCAGGCGGCCTCCCTGATTGGTCGACGGCCACTTGCTCTCCAGCACCGCCTGGCGACAGAATAGTAAATGAATAAAAACAACGACATAATAATAAAACCAATGAAGATATATATATATATATATATACACATACAGTGATGTGTTTAAGTACTGTGTATTTACATTTAAACTGCTGCCTATATTTAGAGTTTATACAGAGTATTCAACACTTTTCCCGCTAATAAAATATGTAAATAATACATTTAATTCCTTTTTATCTTTTAATTTGCTTTGTTTATTGGTTTTATTATTATTTTAAGCATTTAATAATTTTATTTAAAATATTTGTGCTGTAAAAAGTAATTATTCATATATTTTTAACAAGAAAATAAAACGTTTTCATTGGTGGACAGTAACTAAGAAAATATAAGTTCTATAAGATAAGATTTACACAATTAATACTGAATATAATGGGCCAATACATTATTTGACCAAGTGTGTGTGTGTGTGTGTGTGTGTGTGTGTGTGTGCGTGTGCGTGTGCGTGTGTGTGATTAAACAAGTGGTATGTATTGAAACCTTGTTGTAGTATCCGTAGGTGATGGTGTTGGGAGTGATGCCCGCCTTCTTCATCTCCAGCAGGACGCGCACAGCGAGCACCGGCTGACCGTACTGACCACACAGCTGCATCAGGATCCTGTAACACACCTGACACACACACACACACACACACACACACACACACACACACACACACACACACACACACACACACACACACACACACACACACACACACACACACACACACACACACACACACACACACACACACACACACACACACACACACACACACACACACACACACACACACACACACACACACACACACACACACACACACACAATAGGAATAAAATAATAAAACAATAATTAAAAACAAGATGAAAAGAACAATAACTAGAAACCTATAAAAACAGCTGTCTCTCGTCTCACCTCGTCCGGCAGCACCACCTTGCGGTTCTCCATGTGTTTGAGCACGTCGTAGGCGATGTGCAGCGAGCGCACCTTGTTGCTCTCGGCCCTGACGAAGGTGGGCAGGTAGATGAACCACAGGCCGTAGCAGTGGCCCAGCAGACACTTGGACCACATGTCCGGCACCGACGAGTACTTCTGAGCACGCTTCTGAGCCAGCTTTATCTCCTGCGGGGAAATATAGTACACTTTATTTATGAAGCAACTTTTCACACCAGACGCAGCTCACAGAGTCCTGCTGTGAACCTGGACATGTTGAATACCCCCAAAGTGTTATGATAGAAATGTAGAGTAGGGTCTCCAGCTCATAGAAACGGCTTTATACAGACACAGTACGAAGAAAACAAAAAACACAAACAGTCGTCCAAGTGCGGGTAAAGGGGGAGGGGGGGGGCTGTTGATCAGAGTTTGAAAGCTAGAGTGAATAAGTGAGTTTTGAGAGATTGAAGTATTTAAGAGTGTTGGCCTTTCGGATGTGACTGGGAGGGGGGGGGGGCTGCAGCTGTAATAATATAATACACTTTATTCATAAAGCACCTTTCATGCCAGATGCAGCCCAAAGTGCTTTTAGTCTGTCTTCAGAGTCTTATAGTGAACCCTGAAATGTTGAGGACCCTAACGTTTTATGATAGAAATGTATAGTGTGTCTCCAGCTCATAGAGACTGCCGGAAGCTAACCTGCTAAACTTGGGCAGTTGGCACAATCCTGTTGTGATCGGCAGGCGAAAAACGTTTTTAATGTTTTCTGAATGTAGATCGATCAGGCTAAGCTAACATATAGCTGCTCCTCCACACTCACAACAACGTCCTACAGACAGAAATAAAACAGCGACTGTATTCAGACAGGCTGTGGCTTGTACAGGTATAACTTCTGATATGAGGAGCTGTGATCTCTGAGTGCTAACAGCTAACAGCTCGAAGCTAACGGCCAAAACTTAACAGCTAACAGCTAACAGCTAACGGCTAACACTTAACAGCTAATGGCTAACAGCTAACAGCTAACGGCTAACACTTAACAGCTAACGGCTAACACTTAACAGCTAACGGCTAACGGCCAACACTTAACAGCTAACGGCTAACAGCTAACAGCTAACACTTAACAGCTAACGGGTGATGTTTTGTTTTTCTGATTAAAAGGTCAGTGACGGCAGGCTGAGATCCTCACAGCTGATTGGCTAATGTGAGAACGAGTCACGGGAATTTGAAGCTCGAGTTGAAAAAATTGAACTTTGCGAATTCGTGTCTATCCACGTCTTTGCTTGTAACCGCGACGCGTCCGGTGTGAACGCACCATGAGTTATGAAACAGACTAACTGCCAACAGAGACAGTTGGCCAATTTGATCTAAAAATATCTCATCTTCTGACCCAGAACCCCCCCCCCCACATTCACAGCCTGCTGCTCCTGAATGTTGGATGAGCAGTGAAATATTGATAAAGACTGCCGCTCAGTGACACTGTTGAACAGGCCGTGCTGTGAAAACACTCTCCTGATCATTCAATATCTAAATGATTGAAAAAGATTTACTCAAAGCAAATCAAAAATGACTTTTTTTCTTCTTCTAATGAATAATAAAGTAAAACAAGCAAAGATGAAAAGTTGCAGCATTAAATATCAAGTTAACTTAATTAATCAACTTAATATTTAAATGTATTAATTAATCTAATTAACTGAATTATTTGTTGCACATTAATTCATTTATTTTACCCAAATATGTCTATGTTCATTTTACTTCATTTCTTATTTTAAAGTGACTTAACTGTATATCATTGTATTGTATCTTTAATTGTATTAATCTCTAATCTGTGCTGTTTTTCATTCTCACCCTGTTGCTGTTAAACGACTGAATCTCCCCACGGGGGTTACTAAAGGTCCATCTCATCTTATTTAAGAAAATAAATGTATATTAGGGCTGCATGATGTGGAAAGAATGTACTTTATTTGACTGATTATGCAGTTGTATTATGATTGTGTGTGTGTGTGTGTGTGTGTGTGTGTGTGTGTGTGTGTGTGTGTGTTTTGACTGCAATCTTTAATGATCTACCCATAAAACAGTCTCTAAGCATCTACCTGAGATCTGCTGCATGATGGGTAACTTTCTCTCACTGCAGAAACTGTACTTGGTTTTGGAAAAGTGTGTGTGTGTGTGTGTGTGTGTGTGTGTGTGTGTGTGTGTGTGTGTGTGTGTGTGTGTGTGTGTGTCTCTGTGTGTGTCTGTGTGTGTGTGTGTGTGTGTGTGTGTGTGTGTACCTGTTTGGTGCGGCGGGGGGCCGGGCTGCTGGGGGCGCTGCCCTTTAAGGGGACCCTGATCTGATCCTGGGGCCGCTCGAAGAGCTCGGGCCTCAGAGAGGGGAACGTCTCGTAACTGTAACCATGGAGACGGTGAAGAAATGTAACATTAACAATTTAACATTTAATTTACAGTGGTGTGTTCGGGCCATAGTGGGATACATACAACATATATATTTAATATGATTTATTGATAATCATTCGTGAGAAACAAAGCGTGGCTCTTCCCTCACATTAAAGTGGTAATTTTACTGGAAAAAACGGATTGTGAATATTCTTAGAGATTAAAGAAAAAAACTAGAATTTTGTCAGAGATTTAAGTGGTTGATAAACGTGAAAAAAACACAAAAAAACAACTTAAATATTTCAGGATTTAAAAAAGGTACATTTACGAGAAAAAAACACAAATTAACAAGAACTTTTTGTTGAATACTTCCATATTTTAGGTGGTTCATTTACAAGAAAAAACCGAAGAAATGAACGTAAACATTTACAGAGTTTAAGAGAATTATTGGCGAGAAAATGAAAAGGTACAAAAGAATTTAAAAAGAAAGTCACAAATGAACGAGAATTACATTTTCTTCCATTCACTGATATTTAAGTGGTACATGTATAAGAAATACTTCTCCATGATTAAAGCAGTATGTTAACAAGATTTTCCATCTGCAATGTGGTGTACCTGTAGAGGGCGGGGCACTCGGAGCCGTCCGGTTCCTGCGGTTCCTCCGGAGGCATGATGAAGACGGTGTGTTCTCCTCCGTGAGACTCGTCCAGGTCGATGAGCCGCACCTCCTCCGGTTTCTCCACGTCCGTCTGAAGAGATATCACACCAAGAAACACACTCAAAGTACATCTAGACATGAAGACTTTCAACTAATCAAATAACATCTCACTCTCCTGCTGATGTTCAGGTGTATATCAGTTTGTAGTGTCTCTACTTTAAAGAGTCCTCTCCTGCTGATGTTCAGGTGTATATCAGTTTGTAGTGTCTCTACTTTAAAGAGTCCTCTCCTGCTGATGTTCAGGTGTATATCAGTATGTAGCATCTCTACTTTAAAGAGTCCTCTCCTGCTGATGTTCAGGTGTATATCAGTATGTAGTGTCTCTACTTTAAAGAGTCCTCTCCTGCTGATGTTCAGGTGTATATCAGTATGTAGCATCTCTACTTTAAAGAGTCCTCTCCTGCTGATGTTCAGGTGTATATCAGTATGTAGTGTCTCTACTTTAAAGAGTCCTCTCTTGCTGATGTTCAGGTGTGTATCAGTATGTAGTGTCTCTACTTTAAAGAGTCCTCTCCTGCTGATGTTCAGGTGTATATCAGTATGTAGTGTCTCTACTTTAAAGAGTCCTCTCCTGCTGATGTTCAGGTGTATATCAGTATGTAGTGTCTCTACTTTAAAGAGTCCTCTCCTGTTGATGTTCAGGTGTATATCAGTATGTAGTGTCTCTACTTTAAAGAGTCCTCTCCTGCTGATGTTCAGGTGTATATCAGTATGTAGTGTCTCTACTTTAAAGAGTCCTCTCCTGCTGATGTTCAGGTGCATATCAGTATGTAGTGTCTCTACTTTAAAGAGTCCTCTCCTGCTGATGTTCAGGTGTATATCAGTATGTAGTGTCTCTACTTTAAAGAGTCCTCTCCTGCTGATGTTCAGGTGTATATCAGTATGTAGTGTCTCTACTTTAAAGAGTCCTCTCCTGCTGATGTTCAGGTGTATATCAGTATGTAGTGTCTCTACTTTAAAGAGTCCTCTCCTGCTGATGTTCAGGTGTATATCTGTATGTAGTGTCTCTACTTTAAAGAGTCCTCTCCTGCTGATGTTCAGGTGTATATAAGTATGTAGTGTCTCTACTTTAAAGAGTCCTCTCCTGCTGATGTTCAGGTGTATATCAGTATGTAGTGTCTCTACTTTAATGAGTCCTCTCCTGCTGATGTTCAGGTGTATATAAGTATGTAGTGTCTCTACTTTAAAGAGTCCTCTCCTGCTGATGTTCAGGTGTATATCAGTATGTAATGTCTCTACTTTAAAGAGTCCTTTCCTGCTGATGTTCAGGTGTATATCAGTATGTAATGTCTCTACTTTAAAGAGTCCTCTCCTGCTGATGTTCAGGTGTATATCAGTATGTAGTGTATCTACTTTAAAGAGTCCTCTCCTGCTGATGTTCAGGTGTATATCAGTATGTAGTGTCTCTACTTTAAAGAGTCCTCTCCTGCTGATGTTCAGGTGTATATCAGTATGTAGTGTCTCTACTTTAAAGAGTCCTCTCCTGCTGATGTTCAGGTGCATATCAGTATGTAGTGTCTCTACTTTAAAGAGTCCTCTCCTGCTGATGTTCAGGTGTATATCAGTATGTAGTGTCTCTACTTTAAAGAGTCCTCTCCTGCTGATGTTCAGGTGTATATCAGTATGTAGTGTCTCTACTTTAAAGAGTCCTCTCCTGCTGATGTTCAGGTGCATATCAGTATGTAGTGTCTCTACTTTAAAGAGTCCTCTCCTGCTGATGTTCAGGTGTATATCAGTATGTAGTGTCTCTACTTTAAAGAGTCCTCTCCTGCTGATGTTCAGGTGTATATCAGTATGTAGTGTCTCTACTTTAAAGAGTCCTCTCCTGCTGATGTTCAGGTGTATATCAGTATGTAGTGTCTCTACTTTAAAGAGTCCTCTCCTGCTGATGTTCAGGTGTATATCAGTATGTAGTGTCTCTACTTTAAAGAGTCCTCTCCTGCTGATGTTCAGGTGTATATCAGTATGTAGTGTCTCTACTTTAAAGAGTCCTCTCCTGCTGATGTGCAGGTGTATATCAGTATGTAGTGTCTCTACTTTAAAGAGTCCTCTCCTGCTGATGTTCAGGTGTATATCAGTATGTAGTGTCTCTACTTTAAAGAGTCCTCTCCTGCTGATGTTCAGGTGTATATCAGTACGTAGTGTCTCTACTTTAAAGAGTCCTCTCCTGCTGATGTTCAGGTGTATATCAGTATGTAGTGTCTCCACTTTAAAGAGTCCTCTCCTGCTGATGTTCAGGTGTATATCAGTATGTAGTGTCTCTACTTTAAAGAGTCCTCTCCTGCTGATGTTCAGGTGTATATCAGTATGTAGTGTCTCTACTTTAAAGAGTCCTCTCCAGCTGATGTTCAGGTGTATATCAGTATGTAGTGTCTCTACTTTAAAGAGTCCTCTCCTGCTGATGTTCAGGTGTATATCAGTATGTAGTGTCTCTACTTTAAAGAGTCCTCTCCTGCTGATGTTCAGGTGTATATCAGTATGTAGTGTCTCTACTTTAAAGAGTCCTCTCCAGCTGATGTTCAGGTGTATATCAGTATGTAGTGTCTCTACTTTAAAGAGTCCTCTCCTGCTGATGTTCAGGTGTATATCAGTATGTAGTGTCTCTACTTTAAAGAGTCCTCTCCTGCTGATGTTCAGGTGTATATCAGTATGTAGTGTATCTACTTTAAAGAGTCCTCTCCTGCTGATGTTCAGGTGTATATCAGTATGTAGTGTCTCTACTTTAAAGAGTCCTCTCCTGCTGATGTTCAGGTGTATATCAGTATGTAGTGTCTCTACTTTAAAGAGTCCTCTCCTGCTGATGTTCAGGTGTATATCAGTATGTAGTGTCTCTACTTTAAAGAGTCCTCTCCTGCTGATGTTCAGGTGCATATCAGTATGTAGTGTCTCTACTTTAAAGAGTCCTCTCCTGCTGATGTTCAGGTGTATATCAGTATGTAGAGTCTCTACTTTAAAGAGTCCTCTCCTGCTGATGTTCAGGTGTATATCAGTATGTAGTGTCTCTACTTTAAAGAGTCCTCTCCTGCTGATGTTCAGGTGTATATCAGTATGTAGTGTCTCTACTTTAAAGAGTCCTCTCCTGCTGATGTTCAGGTGCATATCAGTATGTAGTGTCTCTACTTTAAAGAGTCCTCTCCTGCTGATGTTCAGGTGTATATCAGTATGTAGTGTCTCTACTTTAAAGAGTCCTCTCCTGCTGATGTTCAGGTGTATATCAGTATGTAGTGTCTCTACTTTAAAGAGTCCTCTCCTGCTGATGTGCAGGTGTATATCAGTATGTAGTGTCTCTACTTTAAAGAGTCCTCTCCTGCTGATGTTCAGGTGTATATCAGTATGTAGTGTCTCTACTTTAAAGAGTCCTCTCCTGCTGATGTTCAGGTGTATATCAGTATGTAGTGTCTCTACTTTAAAGAGTCCTCTCCTGCTGATGTTCAGGTGTATATCAGTATGTAGTGTCTCTACTTTAAAGAGTCCTCTCCTGCTGATGTGCAGGTGTATATCAGTATGTAGTGTCTCTACTTTAAAGAGTCCTCTCCTGCTGATGTTCAGGTGTATATCAGTATGTAGTGTCTCTACTTTAAAGAGTCCTCTCCTGCTGATGTTCAGGTGTATATCAGTATGTAGTGTCTCTACTTTAAAGAGTCCTCTCCTGCTGATGTTCAGGTGTATATCAGTATGTAGTGTCTCTACTTTAAAGAGTCCTCTCCTGCTGATGTTCAGGTGTATATCAGTATGTAGTGTCTCTACTTTAAAGAGTCCTCTCCTGCTGATGTTCAGGTGTATATCAGTATGTAGTGTCTCTACTTTAAAGAGTCCTCTCCTGCTGATGTTCAGGTGTATATCAGTATGTAGTGTCTCTACTTTAAAGAGTCCTCTCCTGCTGATGTTCAGGTGTATATCAGTATGTAGTGTCTCTACTTTAAAGAGTCCTCTCCTGCTGATGTTCAGGTGTATATCAGTATGTAGTGTCTCTACTTTAAAGAGTCCTCTCCTGCTGATGTTCAGGTGTATATCAGTATGTAGTGTCTCTACTTTAAAGAGTCCTCTCCTGCTGATGTTCAGGTGTATATCAGTATGTAGTGTCTCTACTTTAAAGAGTCCTCTCCTGCTGATGTTCAGGTGTATATCAGTATGTAGTGTCTCTACTTTAAAGAGTCCTCTCCTGCTGATGTTCAGGTGTATATCAGTATGTAGTGTCTCTACTTTAAAGAGTCCTCTCCTGCTGATGTTCAGGTGTATATCAGTATGTAGTGTCTCTACTTTAAAGAGTCCTCTCCTGCTGATGTTCAGGTGTATATCAGTATGTAGTGTCTCTACTTTAAAGAGTCCTCTCCTGCTGATGTTCAGGTGCATATCAGTATGTAGTGTCTCTACTTTAAATAGTCCTCTCCTGCTGATGTTCAGGTGTATATCAGTATGTAGAGTCTCTACTTTAAAGAGTCCTCTCCTGCTGATGTTCAGGTGTATATCAGTATGTAGTGTCTCTACTTTAAAGAGTCCTCTCCTGCTGATGTTCAGGTGTATATCAGTATGTAGTGTCTCTACTTTAAAGAGTCCTCTCCTGCTGATGTTCAGGTGCATATCAGTATGTAGTGTCTCTACTTTAAAGAGTCCTCTCCTGCTGATGTTCAGGTGTATATCAGTATGTAGTGTCTCTACTTTAAAGAGTCCTCTCCTGCTGATGTTCAGGTGTATATCAGTATGTAGTGTCTCTACTTTAAAGAGTCCTCTCCTGCTGATGTGCAGGTGTATATCAGTATGTAGTGTCTCTACTTTAAAGAGTCCTCTCCTGCTGATGTTCAGGTGTATATCAGTATGTAGTGTCTCTACTTTAAAGAGTCCTCTCCTGCTGATGTTCAGGTGTATATCAGTACGTAGTGTCTCTACTTTAAAGAGTCCTCTCCTGCTGATGTTCAGGTGTATATCAGTATGTAGTGTCTCCACTTTAAAGAGTCCTCTCCTGCTGATGTTCAGGTGTATATCAGTATGTAGTGTCTCTACTTTAAAGAGTCCTCTCCTGCTGATGTTCAGGTGTATATCAGTATGTAGTGTCTCTACTTTAAAGAGTCCTCTCCAGCTGATGTTCAGGTGTATATCAGTATGTAGTGTCTCTACTTTAAAGAGTCCTCTCCTGCTGATGTTCAGGTGTATATCAGTCTGTAGTGTCTCTACTTTAAAGAGTCCTCTCCTGCTGATGTTCAGGTGTATATCAGTATGTAGTGTCTCTACTTTAAAGAGTCCTCTCCAGCTGATGTTCAGGTGTATATCAGTATGTAGTGTCTCTACTTTAAAGAGTCCTCTCCTGCTGATGTTCAGGTGTATATCAGTATGTAGTGTCTCTACTTTAAAGAGTCCTCTCCTGCTGATGTTCAGGTGTATATCAGTATGTAGTGTATCTACTTTAAAGAGTCCTCTCCTGCTGATGTTCAGGTGTATATCAGTATGTAGTGTCTCTACTTTAAAGAGTCCTCTCCTGCTGATGTTCAGGTGTATATCAGTATGTAGTGTCTCTACTTTAAAGAGTCCTCTCCTGCTGATGTTCAGGTGTATATCAGTATGTAGTGTCTCTACTTTAAAGAGTCCTCTCCTGCTGATGTTCAGGTGCATATCAGTATGTAGTGTCTCTACTTTAAAGAGTCCTCTCCTGCTGATGTTCAGGTGTATATCAGTATGTAGAGTCTCTACTTTAAAGAGTCCTCTCCTGCTGATGTTCAGGTGTATATCAGTATGTAGTGTCTCTACTTTAAAGAGTCCTCTCCTGCTGATGTTCAGGTGTATATCAGTATGTAGTGTCTCTACTTTAAAGAGTCCTCTCCTGCTGATGTTCAGGTGCATATCAGTATGTAGTGTCTCTACTTTAAAGAGTCCTCTCCTGCTGATGTTCAGGTGTATATCAGTATGTAGTGTCTCTACTTTAAAGAGTCCTCTCCTGCTGATGTTCAGGTGTATATCAGTATGTAGTGTCTCTACTTTAAAGAGTCCTCTCCTGCTGATGTTCAGGTGTATATCAGTATGTAGTGTCTCTACTTTAAAGAGTCCTCTCCTGCTGATGTTCAGGTTCATATCAGTATTTAGTGTATCTACTTTAAAGAGTCCTCTCCTGCTGATGTTCAGGTTCATATCAGTATTTAGTGTATCTACTTTAAAGAGTCCTCTCCTGCTGATGTTCAGGTGTATATCAGTATGTAGTGTCTCTACTTTAAAGAGTCCAGCGATATGAAAGGTATTCCCGACCTTTTGGACGCACTCGTCGAAGAACTCGAGGCAGGCGTGGCGGTCGCTGACGAAGGAGCACTCCTCGACGAACTGCGTGAACATCTGGGTCCTCGTCAGCTGGCCGTAGATCTTCTGCTGCGTTCGGTCCCGAGACTTCAGGAAGCCTGCAGCACAGCATCCAATCAAATATGATGTTTATAAGATGTAGGAAGAGACTAACTGTCCAGCAAGAATGCAGCTCTCTTTATATTCTCTTTTTTAAACATTTGAGGATGCTTATGATTGAGTTTTGGGAGTAGTATTTATAGTGTTTTATTTTCTCTTTGAAATACTGGAGGATGCTTGTGACTGCGTCGCCTCTCACCCTGCAGGTTGAAGAGCGAGCTGCAGTCGGTGGTGGTGTCGGACGGGGCCTGGGTGATGGGCAGCAGGAAGGAGCGGTACCCTCTCAGCAGGACGCTCATGAAGCGCAGGAAGGCCTCCTGGATCTCCAGCTCCAGCTGCTTCTGGCTGCGGTAGATCTGATCGTAGTCCGTCAGCAGGAACTCCAGCGTGGCCTCCTCCTGGCTGGGGGTGCAGACTGCAGAGGACACAGGGAACCACTGACATTACAATATGCTGGGGCTCTCCTGGGCTCATAACTCTGACCCAGAAACTCACATCCATACTTTCTATTTTTCCTGCTTTTTTAATCTGTCTCATTTTACTCACGTTGAAGTGTGAAGCACTTTGAGATGACGTTGTTTTAAAGTGTGCTATATAGTATAAATACTTTCTTACCCTTTTACTTGAGCACAATTTTGATTGCAGAGTATTTGTACACTGTAGTATTGCTATAAGAATAATCTGGCTATTAGTCTGAACTCTTCTATTCATCCAAGTCAAAAGCTCAACACCACAAAATACAGATCATTAACTCTTACACACAATATCATTATGAATCACACGGAGAATATTGTTTCACTGTTTAAACACAGAGATAACATACTGTATAAATCTCCTCTACGTGATATATAACTTACGTGTGTTAGTGTAAATCAGTGTTTCTCAAACCTTTTCATTCCAAGCAAAAAAACACTCGCGGACCGCCTAACTCCACAAATATCCAAAATCACATCGTTTTTCTACAACAGATTACAAATCGCCTGAAAATGGTACAAACAAGTGGCAACATGTGTGATGAAGGTGTTGCGCTGGGCTATATCATGCAATTGAAAGTGAAACTTAAGATCATTCCATTGCGGAGATATTCCCGCGAGAGAGCGGAAAACTCAAATTAATTAATTAATTTCAAATGTGAAATGTTACCAATATACTCAGGGACCACTAGGGGGCGCTCACGGACCACACTTTGAGAAGCACTGGTGTAAATGATTAAAGCTCAAATTCAGTGCCTGTGGGCGTCAGCTGACAGAGGTGTTATGGATGTATCTTGTTCTGCAGCATGCTGGTTCTTCTCTCACAACTAGCTAAATACATGGGGTGTTTCTCAATGTCGAGGAAGGATGCTCCAGAGCCACTATTTCAAGCATACTACGTCATCGAGTGCCGCCGAAGGACTGTTCCAATGTCCAGCATACTTGGAATTCTATCGAGCCCGGCGTACTTTGTAGCGGGAAATTTCTTAAAATACCCACAATGCTTTGCGCACGGACCAATCTCTCCAAATCTGTGGCGGAAAATGTAAGGCGGGGCCTCTCAAATGACGCACACCTGCACACTTGCTCGCCTGTTCCACTCTTCATTTTCCAAATGCCAGGAAGGATTCTTGCCTCGCTTCTGAAGCAAGACGCTCGGCAGACATGTGCTACCAAGCAAGCGTACTGGCGATTGAGAAACACCCTTGGTGTCTGGGGTAGAGATCTGCAGAAACACAGATCATGTTTTGTGAATTCTCCGGCCGAAGCTCCAAATAAACCGTCAGTGTTTCCATCAAAGCTCCTGCTCTCTCCGTCTCTCTGAGTCTCCATTGATGCAGACGTTTCCATCACACAGTACACTTCCTGTTTCAGTTTCAAAGTAAAGCCCTCTAGGGGGAAATTCATGATGGAAAAAGTGACATATCGACTGAGACTGCAAGAAACACAATGTGAAGAGAAATGGTCAATGTTTAAGATTCAAACCATCAGACTGACGAACGGTCAAATGAGAGCGTGACTGTTTGTTATATTTTCCATCCCCCCTGCGTGTCACTCACTCTGCTCCAGAGTCTTGTGCAGGTTGGTCAGCGTGTTGAACAGCGTCTTGCCGGGTTTTCTGGGTAAAGATCGCCATGACAACGGCTTCTTGTCGTCTGACCTGAAAAATAAAAGTTAAATAACTATATTTGTATTTAAATCGCCAAAAAAACAGAACTTATCAGATCCAGAAAGTGGCTGCCGTACACTCCTTTATTCACTTTGAGCACCCTCAGTGGGGTCTTCTCCTCAGCGTTCTGGTTGCTCTTGAATGGTATATTGTTTTTACTAAAAGGCTGTTGTTATTATTATTGTTTATTTTGTGTTCTCACCTTTATTTGTTTGTGTTTTTGAGCTGCGCTGTGTGGTGTTGTGTTTCTTTGGTCTGCAGGTTTTAAAGTGCTTCATAAATAACGTTGGATTGGATCCTGAGTGACGAACGTGTTCTAATGAGACTATATTTGTAAAACTTCATCAAAATCAATTCATTTTAAACGTCTCATTTTAAAAGAAATGTTCGTATGAATTAAAAATAATATTGACTTTACACTTTATTGACTTTATAACTGTATTTTTTGCATTATTGTTTTATTTGATTTGAAATGTAATCATGATAGGATTCGAGCCTTCTTTTAAATTCCCTTTTTATGTTTGTATTTTTCAATATTTGACGTTTCATTTTATTAATACATATATCCTCCTCACACACGTTTGATTCAGAGGAAACAGGAAACACAAGGTCCTGCCATGAGTGGCCGGTACTCTGACTAAAGTACTGCAGTACTTGATGTACTGACTGGAAGATGGTGTTGGTGTCCAGGTCCACACACACCACGTCGGTGGGGGGGTCCTCCAGGTCGAAGTAGCTGGAGTGGACGCCCACGATGAAGGGCATCGGAGCCAGCAGCACGGCCGCCATCTGCAGCGGGCAGAGAGGGATGTAGGGACAGATCCAGCGCAGCGGGAAGCTCATCTGCAGAGAGACGGGACGTTATTAACATCTGGGGAGAGACGGGACGTTATTAACATCTGCAGAGAGACGGGACGTTATTAACATCTGCAGAGAGACGGGACGTTATTAACATCTGCAGAGAGACGGGACGTTATTAACATCTGCAGAGAGACGGGACGTTATTAACATCTGCAGAGAGACGGGACGTTATTAACATCTGGAGAGAGACGGGACGTTATTAACATCTGGGGAGAGACGGGACGTTATTAACATCTGCAGAGGGACGGGACGTTATTAACATCTGCAGAGAGACGGGACGTTATTAACATCTGCAGAGAGACGGGACGTTATTAACATCTGCAGAGAGACGGGACTTTATTAACATCTGGAGAGAGACGGGACGTTATTAACATCTGCAGAGAGACGGGACGTTATTAACATCTGCAGAGAGACGGGACGTTATTAACATCTGCAGAGAGACGGGACGTTAATAACATCTGCAGAGAGACGGGACGTTATTAACATCTGCAGAGAGACGGGACGTTATTAACATCTGCAGAGAGAAGGGACGTTATTAACATCTGGGCAGAGACGGGACGTTATTAACATCTGTAGAGAGACGGGACGTTATTAACATCTGGGGAGAGACGGGACGTTATTAACATCTGGAGAGAGACGGGACGTTATTAACATCTGGGGAGAGACGGGACGTTATTAACATCTGCAGAGAGACGGGACGTTATTAACATCTGTAGAGAGACGGGACGTTATTAACATCTGGGGAGAGACGGGACGTTATTAACATCTGGGGAGAGACGGGACGTTATTAACATCTGGAGAGAGACGGGACGTTATTAACATCTGGGGAGAGACGGGACGTTATTAACATCTGGGGAGAGACGGGACGTTATTAACATCTGCAGAGAGACGGGACGTTATTAACATCTGTAGAGAGACGGGACGTTATTAACATCTGGGGAGAGACGGGACGTTATTAACATCTGCAGAGAGACGGGACGTTATTAACATCTGTAGAGAGACGGGACGTTATTAACATCTGGGGAGAGACGGGACGTTATTAACATCTGGGGAGAGACGGGACGTTATTAACATCTGGGGAGAGACGGGACGTTATTAACATCTGGGGAGAGACGGGACGTTATTAACATCTGCAGAGAGACGGGACGTTATTAACATCTGCAGAGAGACGGGACGTTATTAACATCTGTAGAGAGACGGGACGTTATTAACATCTGTAGAGAGACGGGACGTTATTAACATCTGGGGAGAGACGGGACGTTATTAACATCTGGAGAGAGACGGGACGTTATTAACATCTGGGGAGAGACGGGACGTTATTGACATCTGGGGAGAGACGGGACGTTATTAACATCTGCAGAGAGACGGGACGTTAATAACATCTGCAGAGAGACGGGACGTTATTAACATCTGCAGAGAGACGGGACGTTATTAACATCTGCAGAGAGAAGGGACGTTATTAACATCTGGGGAGAGACGGGACGTTATTAACATCTGCAGAGAGACGGGACGTTATTAACATCTGTAGAGAGACGGGACGTTATTAACATCTGGGGAGAGACGGGACGTTATTAACATCTGCAGAGAGACGGGACGTTATTAACATCTGTAGAGAGACGGGACGTTATTAACATCTGGGGAGAGACGGGACGTTATTAACATCTGCAGAGAGACGGGACGTTATTAACATCTGGAGAGAGACGGGACGTTATTAACATCTGCAGAGAGACGGGACGTTATTAACATCTGGGGAGAGACGGGACGTTATTAACATCTGCGGAGAGACGGGACGTTATTAACATCTGCGGAGAGACGGGACGTTATTAACATCTGGAGAGAGACGGGACGTTATTAACATCTGGGGAGAGACGGGACGTTATTAACATCTGCAGAGAGACGGGACGTTAATAACATCTGCAGAGAGACGGGACGTTATTAACATCTGCAGAGAGACGGGACGTTATTAACATCTGCAGAGAGAAGGGACGTTATTAACATCTGGGGAGAGACGGGACGTTATTAACATCTGTAGAGAGACGGGACGTTATTAACATCTGGGGAGAGACGGGACGTTATTAACATCTGGAGAGAGACGGGACGTTATTAACATCTGGGGAGAGAAGGGACGTTATTAACATCTGGGGAGAGACGGGACGTTATTAACATCTGCAGAGAGACGGGACGTTATTAACATCTGTAGAGAGACGGGACGTTATTAACATCTGGGGAGAGACGGGACGTTATTAACATCTGGAGAGAGACGGGACGTTATTAACATCTGGGGAGAGACGGGACGTTATTAACATCTGCAGAGAGACGGGACGTTAATAACATCTGCAGAGAGACGGGACGTTATTAACATCTGCAGAGAGACGGGACGTTATTAACATCTGCAGAGAGAAGGGACGTTATTAACATCTGGGGAGAGACGGGACGTTATTAACATCTGCAGAGAGACGGGACGTTATTAACATCTGCAGAGAGACGGGACGTTATTAACATCTGGGGAGAGACGGGACGTTATTAACATCTGCAGAGAGACGGGACGTTATTAACATCTGGAGAGAGACGGGACGTTATTAACATCTGGGGAGAGACGGGACGTTATTAACATCTGCAGAGAGACGGGACGTTATTAACATCTGCAGAGAGACGGGACGTTAATAACATCTGCAGAGAGACGGGACGTTATTAACATCTGCAGAGAGACGGGACGTTATTAACATCTGCAGAGAGAAGGGACGTTATTAACATCTGGGGAGAGACGGGACGTTATTAACATCTGCAGAGAGACGGGACGTTATTAACATCTGCAGAGAGACGGGACGTTATTAACATCTGGGGAGAGACGGGACGTTATTAACATCTGCAGAGAGACGGGACGTTATTAACATCTGTAGAGAGACGGGACGTTATTAACATCTGGGGAGAGACGGGACGTTATTAACATCTGCAGAGAGACGGGACGTTATTAACATCTGCAGAGAGACGGGACGTTATTAACATCTGGAGAGAGACGGGACGTTATTAACATCTGCAGAGAGACGGGACGTTATTAACATCTGGGGAGAGACGGGACGTTATTAACATCTGCGGAGAGACGGGACGTTATTAACATCTGCGGAGAGACGGGACGTTGTTAACATCTGGAGAGAGACGGGACGTTATTAACATCTGGGGAGAGACGGGACGTTATTAACATCTGCATAGAGACGGGACGTTATTAACATCTGCGGAGAGACGGGACGTTATTAACATCTGCAGAGAGACGGGACGTTATTAACATCTGCAGAAAGACGGGACGTTATTAACATCTGCAGAGAGACGGGACGTTATTAACATCTGCAGAGAGACGGGACGTTATTAACATCTGCAGAGAGACGGGACGTTAATAACATCTGGAGAGAGACGGGACGTTATTAACATCTGCAGAGAGACGGGACGTTATTAACATCTGCAGAGAGACGGGACGTTATTAACATCTGGAGAGAGACGGGACGTTATTAACATCTGGAGAGAGACGGGACGTTATTAACATCTGCAGAGAGACGGGACGTTATTAACATCTGCAGAGAGACGGGACGTTATTAACATCTGCAGAGAGACGGGACGTTATTAACATCTGGAGAGAGACGGGACGTTATTAACATCTGGAGAGAGACGGGACGTTATTAACATCTGCAGAGAGACGGGACGTTATTAACATCTGCAGAGAGACGGGACGTTATTAACATCTGCAGAGAGACGGGACGTTATTAACATCTGGGGAGAGACGGGACGTTATTAACATCTGCAGAGAGACGGGACGTTATTAACATCTGCAGAGAGACGGGACGTTATTAACATCTGCAGAGAGACGGGACGTTAATAACATCTGGAGAGAGACGGGACGTTATTAACATCTGCAGAGAGACGGGACGTTATTAACATCTGCAGAGAGACGGGACGTTATTAACATCTGGAGAGAGACTGGACGTTATTAACATCTGGAGAGAGACGGGACGTTATTAACATCTGCAGAGAGACGGGACGTTATTAACATCTGGAGAGAGACGGGACGTTATTAACATCTGGAGAGAGACGGGACGTTATTAACATCTGCAGAGAGACGGGACGTTATTAACATCTGCGGAGAGACGGGACGTTATTAACATCTGCAGAGAGACGGGACGTTATTAACATCTGCAGAGAGACGGGACGTTATTAACATCTGCAGAGAGACGGGACGTTATTAACATCTGGGGAGAGACGGGACGTTATTAACATCTGCAGAGAGACGGGACGTTATTAACATCTGCAGAGAGACGGGACGTTAATAACATCTGGAGAGAGACGGGACGTTATTAACATCTGCAGAGAGACGGGACGTTATTAACATCTGGGGAGAGACGGGACGTTATTAACATCTGGGGAGAGACGGGACGTTATTAACATCTGGGGAGAGATGGGACGTTATTAACATCTGGGGAGAGACGGGACGTTATTGTGCATGTAAATGGTCTGTGTGTGTGTGTGTGTGTGTGTGTGTGTGTGTGTGTGTGAGTCTCACGGAGACGAGGGCCTCGCTGACGGAGGTGAGCACGTCAGGCCTCAGAGAGTGCAGCAGCAGCTTGTGTTCGGTGAGAACGGCCAGCAGCAGCGTGCAGGCGTTCTCCGGACCGAGGTTCTGCAGCAGCTTCAGGAAACTCGCCCCACTACACACACACGTCACACACACACACACACACGTCACACACACACACACACACACACATTGATACCTTTATAACTGGCTCTGTGATAACAGTCATCATTATTAAAAATTATGAATAAAAACAAAGTAAGCTTCTTTAAAATATGTCTACAATTTTAATACAGATCACACACACACAGACTATGTGTACTTGTTGTGTACTAGTACTGCAGTGAAAGTACCTGAGGGGGATCGGAGAGGAGACGGGCTGGCAGAGAACCAGGTTATCATAGGGAGACAGCTGTAAAGAAATACACGTTAAATCACTGCGCGCCACACACACACACACACACACACACACACACACACACACACACACACACACACACACACACACACACACACACACACACACACACACACACACACACACACACACACACACACACACACACACACACACACACACACACACACACACACACACACACACACACACACACACACACACACACACACACACACACACACACACACACACACACACACACACACACACACACACACACACACACACACACACACACACGAGAGATCAGCAGTTCAGTATTTAGTCATTTGAAGAATCAATTATCTTTGCTAATTGAAACCAATGAAACGACTGCTCTGCTCTGATTGGACACAACAGGTCGGGTCGTGGTCTACGGGGAACGAGGAACGATCAGAGACATTCAAACTCAGGTTTAAGGTTTGGAGCGTTTACCTGAACGAGGATGCGAGGCCGCTGCGGGGAAGGGAACGGGACGTTGTGCATGAAGCTGGAGATGTGTCTGCAAGGATAAAGAAAATAACATGAATATCCTTCACATGCTAAATGTTAAAGGTCTCCTGTCATGCTATTTTAGGCATATTTTACGGGTCTCAGATACAAATATATAAAAAACATCTCTATGACGTGAGTGCTCAAAATACCAAACACCCCTCACATCCCTCTGTTTCAGGCCTGTTACTAAAGTGCTGATTCTGGGTCCTTAGAAAGAGGAGGGGGAGCTAATGCCTGCTCAGAATTCTACCCAGATACTCAGCTAAATGCTGCCGAGATTAAACTCCATGTCATGTTCCAAACCACATGAAGGGTTATTTCTGAAACAGTATGGTTACGGCCGCCGCCTCCTCTCTGCCCATTAGCCTTTGCAGCTGTGTGTTGTATGTATATGAGCTGTGCCGTTGGATGCCGGCTTCCTCCCCCTCCCCCCGGTAGGCGTGACCAAAGATCCATCCTCCAATCCATGCTCCAATGGCCGGGCCCGACTCTCCAACCCCCGCACACACCTCCCGGGGACAGCTACAAGACTGTGTGCACCGTGTTAGTCGAGAGCCCGGGGACAGCTACAAGACTGTGTGCACCGTGTTAGTCGAGAGCCCGGGGACAGCTACAAGACTGTGTGCACCGTGTTAGTTGAGAGAGGTCTGCATCTGTGGCAGACGTCTCTCGGTACTCTCTCCGTACATTCTGTGTTAGTTCTGTTAACAGTGGTTAACTAGGTCGTGTGTATATTTGTGCTTGTTCTTGTAACACTGTTTATCTTGTAATAAAAACGTTAACGGAGGTTAACTTGTACCCAGGCTGTGTTTTGGTGACTGCCTATTTTTGTTAGCCTTATCCTTTTTATCCCACTTTAGAAGTGAGGTTTTCTTTAGGTTATTTTGTTTATACTAACTCTTATTTTGTTTAAACCAGTGCCTTGGTGGCCCTTTTGTTTCGATTGTAGCTGCTTGTTGCCGATTGCACTTTCATTAAACAACTTCCTATTTACCAATTCCAACTGGTTATATGTTATTTTCCACTTTCCCCGAACTGGGACGTAACAGGATGGAGCTCAAACTCTTTCTCTCTCTCAGGGTTACCACAAGGTGACTTCCTTTTGATTTCCTGCTTCTTCACACATGCTCTCTCCAGTACAGGTTAGCTCTGAGTGTTAGCATGCTAATGTAAACACAGACCATGTTACTTCCAGAACACGTCTCATTGTTTCTGACCGCAACGTTTCTGATTGGCCCGTGGGTCTAAAGCCCGCCCACATTTCAGATATTACGTCATGTCGGACGCAAATCTGGATCAGCTCCGTTGTTCCCCCGTTTAGAGATGTGGGTACGGAGGAAAAGAGAGAGGGGTTTAGTTTCTGACACTTTGAGAGTCTCCTGACACACCGGGGACACACCGGGGACACACCAGGGACACACCGGGGGGACACCGGGGACACACCAGGGACACACCGGGGACACACCGGGGACACACCGGGACACATATTTATGTATAAAAGACATCAGAAAGTGCATTTTGCATGATAGGAGACCTTTAAGATGTGACTGAGTGTGAAAAATAAACGGCACTGACTTCTCGAGCGGCAGCACGTGGGGTCCGGAGATGGAGTATCTGTAGACGAAGGTGAGAAACTTCTGGAAGACAGTGAAGAAGGGCCAGTGTGAGAGGACGCAGATGCTCTTCTTCACCTGCAGGCTGCGGCTGCTGATTGGCCGACGGTCGACGACACTCAGCAGCCCGAGGCGAACGCTCTGCCGCTCCGACAGCAGGTCGCGGGAGAACGACTCGTAGAACTGGATCGCTGCGCCGTACACCTGCAGCGGGACGAGGAACAGGGACAGATGCACTCATTTAGATTATATTCAAGATTCAAGGCTTTTATTGTCATGTGTTCAGAGCGACAGTGAAGATCTGAGGTCACAGGCTCCTCCCACAAATCCAAAATGTTCACATAATTCTCTGATATTTCAGACACATTATTTTATTATCTTTGGGTGAAATCATCACACATATACCAGTTACCTTTTGGGTCATTTGTTGAAAATGTTTTCTGATATTTTCCAGATATTTTTGACCAATTTTTTTGGACAATTTTCAGACATATTCCGGTTACCTTTTGGGTATTTTCTGTAATGCTTACAGACAAATTTGACCAATTTAATATAATTTTATGGACAATTGTTCACACATATTCCTCTTTTCCACCTTTTGGGTGTTTTCTGGAAAAAATTCAGATATTTTTCAGATTTTTCTGACAAATTGTTTTATTATCTTTTTAGTTATTTTTCATATAATTTCAAATTGACTTCAGACACCTTTTGGGTATTTTCTGTAACAAAAACCCCATACCTTTCTGATAGTTTCCAGGCAATGACAAGTTGAACAATATTTAACAAATATTCCAGGCCCCCTTTGGATATTCTATTGAAAATGTTCACCTAATTTTCAGATATTTTCCAGACATTTTGACCAATTTAAATAATAGTTTTGGAAATGTTTCATTTATATTTTCACATTTATTTCAGACACCTCTTGGGTTTTTTCTGTAAAATTTCCACATGATTTTCAGATAATTTCCAGACATTTTTGACCATTTCTTATAATGTGTGTGTGTGTGTGTGTGTGTGTGTGTGTGTGTGTGTGTGTGTGTGTGTGCCCACCTTGTCCCCGCAGGCGGAGGTGAGCACGAAGGTGGAGAACACGGGCAGTTGGTACTTGGTGTTGAGAGGCCAGCTCTCCACGGTGACGCCCATCGGCAGACAGAACACCGGCACCGACTCAGGGAGAGGGAACGCCTCGAGGTCCTCCTGAGGGTACCGGCTGAGCAGACCTGAGATCAGATATAACCAGCTCTAAATCAGACTTCCACAAGCTACCCTGCAGTCTACAAAGTCATTCAAACTAGCTGCACCTTCACCAGCTTTGAGAACACTTTCATGATCAATCATTATAAAACATATCATATATATTATTCTGAAATGGACCAATCTGCACAACGACTACTTTCACTGTCTTTCACTATATTTTGATGAGAATACTTTTCTACTTTCACTTGAGGAACATTTTGAATGAGGACTTTTACTGTAACAGAGTATTCATACACTCTGGTACTTCTACTTTTACTCAAGTACAAGATCTGAGTACTTCTACTTTTACTCAAGTACAAGATCTGAGTACTTCTACTTTTACTCAAGAACAAGATCTGAGTAATTCTACTTTTACTCAAGCACAAGATCTGAGTACTTCTACTTTTACTCAAGTACAAGATCTGAGTACTTCTACTTTTACTCAAGTACAAGATCTGAGTACTTCTACTTTTACTCAAGTACAAGATCTGAGTACTTCTACTTTTACTCAAGAACAAGATCTGAGTACTTCTACTTTTACTCAAGTACAAGATCTGAGTACTTCTACTTTGACTCAAGTACAAGATCTGAGTACTTCTACTTTTACTCAAGATCTGAGTACTTCTACTTTTACTCAAGATCTGAGTACTTCTACTTTTACTCAAGTACAAGATCTGAGTACTTCTACTTTTACTCAAGATCTGAGTACTTCTACTTTTACTCAAGTACAAGATCTGAGTACTTCTACTTTTACTCAAGATCTGAGTACTTCTACTTTTACTCAAGTACAAGATCTGAGTACTTCTACTTTTACTCAAGTACAAGATCTGAGTACTTCTACTTTTACTCAAAAACAAGATCTGAGTACTTCTACTTTTACTCAAGTACAAGATCTGAGTACTTCTACTTTGACTCAAGTACAAGATCTGAGTACTTCTACTTTTACTCAAGATCTGAGTACTTCTACTTTTACTCAAGTACAAGATCTGAGTACTTCTACTTTTACTCAAGATCTGAGTACTTCTACTTTTACTCAAGTACAAGATCTGAGTACTTCTACTTTTACTCAAGTACAAGATCTGAGTACTTCTACTTTTACTCAAAAACAAGATCTGAGTACTTCTACTTTTACTCAAGTACAAGATC
Organism: Pogonophryne albipinna; assembly: GCA_028583405.1. Lineage (NCBI taxonomy): Eukaryota > Metazoa > Chordata > Actinopteri > Perciformes > Artedidraconidae > Pogonophryne > Pogonophryne albipinna. Next base: position 151,237 of record JAPTMU010000217.1, read on the forward strand.
TGAGTACTTCTACTTTGACTCAAGTACAAGATCTGTGTACTTCTACTTTTACTCAAGATCTGAGTACTTCTACTTTTACTCAAGATCTGAGTACTTCTACTTTTACTCAAGTACAAGATCTGAGTACTTCTACTTTTACTCAAGATCTGAGTACTTCTACTTTTACTCAAGTACAAGATCTGAGTACTTCTACTTTTACTCAAGATCTGAGTACTTCTACTTTTACTGAAGTACCAGATCTGAACATTTCAAAAGAGAAAATAAACAGAACTAAAGAGCGATATATAAAAGTCTCTCATGAGGCAGAACATAATAGTTGTATCAGCCAAAAAGCTGCTGTGTCGTTTATTGCTCCTCGAACATTAAAACAAATCCAGAGTTAAGTGTTTCTGTACTTCCTCTAAGAAGAAAGGACAGTAACAGAAGATCTCTGTGGCTTCAGGCTCGATCGCCGTTCAAATTACAGCTTTGTTGTCCTCCAAAAGTGGGCGGGGCCGTACTTTTTGCCCGGAAGTGACGCTTGTGTTCTCATGTATAATAACTTAGACTGTTGTTCAAATAAACCACATGTCTCTCTTCTCTTGCTGTGTTTGCTGCAGAGATACTCACTGGCTTCGTACAGCAGGGCGTTGGCTTTGGCCACGGCTCGCTTGTAGCACACGTAGAGAGCCGGACCCCACTACACACACACACACACACACACACACACACACACACACACACACACACACACACACACACACACACACACACACACACACACACACACACACACACACACACACACACACACACACACACACACACACACACACACACACACACACACACACACACACACACACACACACACACACACACACACACACACACACACACACACACACACACAATTAATGTAAGACCTTTAAAACACACCTCCAGAGTCATTTCCAACCAAACCACAGGGTCTCAGGCACCCCTACTAAAACCCTCTACCCTCGCAGACACTCAAAATAAAACAATTAACTGAAAAGGCAACTAAATAAATAGTAAATTAATACAAAACTTTAATCGTTCAAAATATATTTTCCCAGCATATTCGATGAGTAAACATTTAACAAATGTAAACATTATGTTTTGTCCCAATTCTCAAGAATGGGATATCACAGTAAAGAAGTTGAGCACTAGCATGAACATGTTATACGTATACTAAGCCCCTACCCCCCCCCCGCAGACGCTCACCATGCCGGTGTTGAGGTTCTTGTCCACGCGGCAGAAGGTGTGCGGGGCGACCTCTGCCTTGCCGGGCAGCAGCAGGGCGATGTCGGTGACCCCCAGCGTGTGGAGGCCCTGAGAGTCCAGCGCCCGGCGGTACATCAGAAACACCCGGTGCGCCGTGGGGCCCCCCCCCGAGCTCAGGGACGCAGAGCGGCTGTAGGGCGTCGTCTCGATCACGAACCAGCCCGGCTTCAGCTGCTCCTTCCCCTCATACAGCACCCTGAGGGCATGCAGAGCTCAGTCAGTCTCAACCAATCAGAGCTCAGTCAGTCTCAACCAATCAGCGCTCAGTCAGTCTCAACCAATCAGAGCTCAGTCAGTCTCAACCAATCAGAGCTCAGTCAGTCTCAACCAATCAGCGCTCAGTCAGTCTCAACCAATCAGAGCTCAGTCAGTCTCAACCAATCAGCGCTCAGTCAGTCTCAACCAATCAGCGCTCAGTCAGTCTCAACCAATCAGAGCTCAGTCAGTCTCAACCAACTACAATACAAAATAAAACAGAACTAAAGAGAAAAATATATAAAAGTCGACAGTCGTGAAATTTTACAGATAACATTTTACGTCTAATCGGGGACTTGAACCGGCGACCCCACGGCTCACAGTCCAAGCCCCTACTGACTGAGCCACTGCCGGACCTTTTTAGTGAGTCCTTCTGGTTATTTCCCAAACTGCAGTCAGGTATTAATTCTAGTTCCTGTGTGACAGGAAGTCCGTTGAGTGATTCTGAACGGGCTCCGGTGAAGCTGGCGTTCATCCAGCCTTCACTCGTAGCTGACCTTTTTATCTCCAGGTGAGCTATCTGCCCCCAGATAAAAAGACAAGGGATCCATTTCATATGTACTAACTGAGACGTGCAGCAAAGCAGCTAATAACAACAACAATAGAAGCCCCCCCCCAGAGAGAATCAGGGAGTGTGTCTGACCCGAGGTCGAGGATGGGGGGCTTGTCCCGCCCCCGCCGGTTAGCACAGGTACAGGTGAGGGTTGTTGATGATGCCGGCGCTCAGCTCCGCGCTGTGTCCTCCCAGAGTCCTCTCGATGCAGGTGAAGCCCTCCGGCACCTCCTCCCCGAGACCCCGCGCGATCACCAACAGGTCCGTCACCGACTCCACCGCCCGGCCCGAGGAGGAGGAGGAGGAAGAGGAGGTCTTCCCGTCCTCGTCCAGCGGCTTCCAGGCCCCCCCAGGGTCCAGACCCGCCACCACAAAGTAGTCCACCAGCTGCGGACATTTCTCCTCCGTCATGCCGCCGCTCTGCCCTCCACTGCACGGAGAGAGAAGACTTTATTCACCCAGAAGGAAACACAGCAGCACGAGAGTTAAAGTCAACTTTAATGTCAATCTTTCAGTTTGTGTGACGGAGAGATCGAAATGACGTTTCCAACAATCCAGAATACAAAAATACAATATTAATAATAGAGATTGATATTGCACATAGTGGTGCTGTGGAGGTTCTCAGAGAGAGGTTCATAACTCAAAGAAGATATCTTTAAACCACAAGCTCAAATGTAATTGTTTTGTTGATATAATCCTCCTTATTTTGGTCTTGATTTTAGATTTATTGTATTTATTAAATCTGTATTATTTCAGTTTTGTAGGATGGTTAATGGACCGTACTTATTGTGCTTTAAACACGGCAGCATAATAATACAACTGTACACTAAAGGGAACAGCAGGAGAAGACAGGCAGGAAGTAAACACTAAAGGGAACAGCAGAAGAAGACAGACAGGAAGTAAACACTAAAGGGAACAGCAGAAGAAGACAGACAGGAAGTAAACACTAAAGGGAACAGCAGAAGAAGACAGACAGGAAGTAAACACTAAATGGAACAGCAGGAGAAGACAGGCAGGAAGTAAACATAAAAGGGAACAGCAGGAGAAGACAGACAGGAAGTAAACACTAAAGGGAACAGCAGAAGGAGACAGATAGGAAGTAAACACTAAAGGGAACAGCAGGAGAAGACAGACAGGAAGTAAACACTAAAGGGAACAGCAGGAGAAGACAGACAGGAAGTAAACACTACAGGGAACAGCAGGAGAAGACAGACAGGAAGTAAACACTAAAGGGAACAGCAGAAGGAGACAGACAGGAAGTAAACACTACAGGGAACAGCAAGAGAAGACAGACAGGAAGTAAACACTAAGAGGGAACAGCAGGAAAAGACAGACAGGAAGTAAACACTAAAGGGAACAGCAGAAGAAGACAGACCAGGAAGTAAACACTAAAGGGAACAGCAGAAGAAGACTGACAGGAAGTAAACACTAAAGGGAACAGCAGAAGAAGACAGACAGGTAGTAAACACTAAAGGGAACAGCAGAAGAAGACAGACAGGAATTAAACACTAAAGGGAACAGCAGGAGAAGACAGACAGGAAGGTGAACACTAAAGGGAACAGCAGAAGAAGACAGACAGGAAGTAAACACTAAAGGGAACAGCAGAAGAAGACTGACAGGAAGTAAACACTAAAGGGAACAGCAGGAGAAGACAGGCAGGTAGTAAACACTAAAGGGAACAGCAGAGAAGACAGACAGGAAGTAAACACTAAAGGGAACAGCAGAAGAAGAGAGACAGGAATTAAACACCTAAAGGGAAACAGCAGGAGAAGACAGGCAGGAAGTAAATACTAAAGGGAACAGCAGAAGGAGACAGACAGGAAGTAAACACTAAAGGGAACTGCAGAAGGAGACAGACAGGAAGTAAACACTAAAGGGAACAGCAGGAGAAGACAGACAGGAAGTAAACACTACAGGGAACAGCAGAAGAAGAACCCAGCAGGGACTCTGCAGAGTTTAAGCGCTGGTTCATGGAAGGTAGAACTGGACTTGGACTGTTAGAGAAACCCTCGATCAGAGCTGCCGTCATTTTAAGCGACGTTGCTGTCGCAGCACTTCCAGACGTTGGTGCGCACGGACTATTTTCCTCGAAAGCGGAAGCAATTTGATAATTTTCAAATCATTTTAAAGCCTTATTGCGAGTGAAGTCTTTGGTTTATTCACTGTGTCGCCTCACATTATCCCTGACTCATTCATCCACGTGCACGCCAAGTTCACTGAAATGAAACTGAGAGGGACGACACACACACACACACACACACACACACACACACACACACACACACACACACACACACACACACACACACACACACACACACACACACACACACACACACACACACACACACACCACACACCACACACACACACACACACACACACACACACACACACACACACACACACACCACACACACACACACACCACACACACACACACACACACACACACACACACACACACACACACACACACACACACACACAATGACTCAGTGCCCGAGAGTAGGTCAAAGTCCTGCATTACATCAGCCAATCAGAGAAGAGACGGCCAGCCTTTAATATCTGACTTAACTCAGTTCTAACTACATTTTTAGAACTATGGTTAATTTCTTACCAATACTCTTAACATACATTTTCCATTTAGCGCTGAAGCGAATGTATTTATTCTTTACATCCAGCAGCTTTGCGTGTCTGGTGTCATGACCTTTAAAATGTTTTATAAAATCCTACATTTAAAGGATGTTATGTTTTATAAAATGTATTCAGTAACTCTTCAGTGTTTTTTTCGGCAAGTGAAAATGTTGTTTTCCACTTTTTTCAACAAATGTCGACTTATGGGATTCACAGCTCTGGAGGTATTGGAACAATGAGTCAGACACAATCCTACGCACTCACAGATTGAATATAATTCAGCTTATTATATAATAGTGCTGCAGAAAGCTGTACAAATCTTTCAAAATCCGATTCAGGCTTCTCCATGTTTATCCCCATTTACTTACACTCAATTACACTCAATGCTGTGGGCAGTCCCCTCAGGAGCAGTTTGGGGTGAAGTGCCTTGAGTGTTATTTAAAAAAAAGCCCGTTAGACACGTGAATTCTCTAAATAGCGCCCAAGGTGGACTAACTTTCACCGCAGCCACGAAAAGCGTATTTATATCCAAGAGATAAAGATATTAATGACAGAGGTGATAAAGAGACACAGAGAGGCTGGTTATGGTGGTGTTTGTTGACTAAATCAATATGTGATTAAACTGTGTGTGTGTGTGTGCGTGTGCGTGTGCGTGTCCTAGCATTACTATACTTGTGGGGACCTAAATCTGTTTACACAGTCACGTGTGGGGACTCGCCTCCCTTATGGGGACAAATTGGAGGTCCCCATAAGGGGAGTCATTCATTTTAGGGTGAAGACTTGGTTAGGTTTAGGGTTAGGGTTAGGCATGTGTTGGTTATGGTTAAGATAAGTCTCCAGGAAATGCATGTAAGTCAATGTAATGTCCCCTGAAGTGATGTATACATGGTGTGTGTGTGTGTGTGTGTGTGTGTGTGTGTGTGTGTGTGTGTGTGCCGTGATGCAGTGAGATGCTGAAAGCTCTCTTATGTAACACGGAGTGTCTCTCCCTCCTTCCTCTGAATAACGCGTGGACTGCGAATGAATCATCAATCATATAAAACGTGGAAGACCCTTCCAATTAATATCATAGCGGATAACTCAGAGAAGATATCTTTAAACCACAGCTCAAATATCTTTTTGTGTATATTTACACTCCTTATTTTGGTCTTGATTTTGTATTTATTTAATTCTAAAATGGGCTGCACTTATATAGCGCTTCGAGTCATTCACACCTCACCACTTGCTCTAGACACACACACACACACACACACACACACACACACACACACACACACACACACACACACACACACACACACACACACACACACACACACACACACACACACACACACACACACACACACACACACACACACACACACACACACACACACACACACACACACACACACACACACACACACACACACACACACACACACACACACACACACACACACACACACACACACACACACACACACACACACACACACACACACACGGGCTGGGATTGAACCAACAAACTTCTTTCTCGTTGAAAGACGGCGGCACTCACTCATGTATATTTGTTTTTATATTTGTGATTGTGGGGAACAGTATTTCGATCCGTCTGTACGCACACATTGGAAGACAATGAAGTTGACTTTGACTCCCCTTTTTACTTCTACGTAGTTTTTTTATTTTTTGTGTTTAAAAATGTGATTACATTTATTTTTTATTTATATATTCCCCTTATTTTGGTCTTAATTTTTTTATTTTCTATTTTTTATAATTATTTCAATTTTTGTTAAAATAAAAATATATATTATTATTTTTATTATAATTATTTTTAGTTTTTATTAATTATTATAATTTCACTTCTAAGGCGGCTATTTATTTTGTTATTATTTTTGATTGTTTTATTGTATTTATTAAATAAGCCTTATTTGTGTCTACATTTGACTGATTGTGTTATCTGTTGTTTACCTACTTTTTTGTTTTATTTTACCTAAATTGAAATCATGTATGCATCATGATTTCATTTCCTGTTTGTTTTGTTTTGTGTGCCAACATGTTCAAGCACTTCTAGCTGCATCCTGTGAATCAAAAGTGCTGCACAAATACCGTTTTATTGTATTTAAAACGTCATCTAGCTAAATTCACACCGGGAAATGAAATGCAAGTTGAGCAGAGAAGTCAGCAGGAACTGCTCTCTATATCGCAGTGAGCTGGGTTTAAACCGTGACAGGGATAAGGAGTGAGCAGGAAGTCCTTCTTTTATACTCACAGTATTGACTTGCATTAATCTCTACACTTCCAGTACAGCGTGCCACGGCTGGCTCAGATTACCGCTGCATCATGGGTAAATCCCTGCCGCTGACACGGGCTGAATTAAAAACTAAATTTAACCAGGAGTCGTTCTGTTGGATTCGCTCTGCAGACAGCACAGACTTCTAGAACCATGCAGACACAGGATAACATAACTCAAAGTGCACAGGCTCTACGGCCTTTTGTCCACGTAGCGTTTGTTTCTGGCAAACAAGCCCCCCCCCCCCCCCCAGGGCTCTTTGTTATAATGTTTGTATGAAAACAATATCTCAATGTCATCAGAAACCACTGAAAGAAATGCTGGCACTCAGAAGAAGATGCTATCTGGACACAGGCCCAAAGAAGTTAGATTGGAGTTGCCATTTAATTTTGATATAATACATATACGTTTACATTTGATAAACCACCAACTCTATCAAATGTACCTTATGTGGTTAGAGAGCTTAACATATTGACTAACTTACCAACCAGACGAACAACCAAACAATCAGCAAACTATTCAACCAACCAAACAACCAGCCGAACAACCAACCAACAAAACAACCAACAAACTATTCAATCAACCACCCAACTATTCAACCAACCAAGAAAACAACCAACCAACCAACCAAACAACCAGCCGAACAGCCAACCAAGAAAACAACCAACAAACTATTCAATCAACCAACCAACCAAACAACCAAACGAACAACCAACCAAGAAAACAACCAACAAACTATTCAATCAACCAACCAACCAAACAACCAACCAAGAAAACAACCAACAAACTATTCAATCAACCAAACAACCAACAACTATTCAACCAATCAACCAACCAACCAACCAACCAACCAACCAGCCGAAGAACCAACAAACTATTCAACCAACCAACAAACTATTCAATCAACCAACTAACTATTCAATCAACCAACTAACTATTCAATCAACCAACCAACAAAACAACCTACCAGCCAGCTAACTAGCTAAAGCAACAACCAAACAACCAACTATACCCATCCAGCGATCCAACTAAACAAGGCTTTACTGTTTATAAGACTAATTTCAAAAGGTTTAAAAACAATAATACTTGTTGCCTAATGAAACAGCAGATCTTTCTGAGTGATGAAACATTTCCTTCCGTTAAAATCAGTCACTTCCTCCTGTGAGTCCACTCTGTCATCACAGGGTGAAAGTGACACGTTTACAAAGAGAGGGGGAAGTGGAAAGAGAGAGCGGGGTCAGAGGTCGGCTGGCAAACAGGAAGAAGACCTGCAGCCTGCTTCCTGTTCATCAGCAGCGATATCTCTTACACTATAAAAACACATCTAGTGCTTCAATATCCACATGCAAAGCTTCTGTGAGAGATGCGTCTAAAACCTAATTGTTAATGTCTACTTTAAATGAAGATTTCAGAAACACAATCATTGTTGGTATTAGTAATTACTACGCAAAAAAAAAAGTAGAAAATGTCCTTTTTCATAAAAAGCTTTTTTGTGAAATGTTGCGATTTGTAAAAAAATACCTCAAAATGGAATCGATTGAGTGAATACTTTCAACCGCTGACTCGTTCACATGAATATTTAGTGTTATTTACACTTTTTATGAAAACTGTGCTACAGATGAGAGCAATGCTAACGTCACCTATTGGCCAAAATAAGGCCCCGCCCACTTTCAGGTGAACATACTGCATTAGAGCGAAGCGGGAAGTACATGTCTTAAAGCTGCCGAGTCATATTTTGCACCTCAAACAAATGCATCCAGAGGTTTCTTTACTTCCTCTCCAGAAAAAGGAAAAGAAACTCAGAAGTCTCAGTTTCAGTGTCAGCTGCACCCACCGGACATCCATCCCATAATTATCTAAATGAAACTATAAATTGACGCCGATCGTCGATCTGCAATAACACGGTTTAACAGTTGGCCTGTCCGACCATCACAACGTGACTCCTTGTAGTAACAAAAAGGCCCAGTTTTAGATGTGATGAAAACGTCAGAATCTGTATTAACGCCATTCAAATGACAGCGAGTGTTTTCCACTGAAAAGGGGGGCGTGGTCTTGCGGAGAGGGAAAGGTGCCCATAGTTTAAAGTTACTTATTTGAACATTTAGAGAAGTGCCGCTTCAGTGATTTAAAATAGGTCAAACCTCCAGGTGTCATCTCTCTTTTAAACACGGACAGTTTGTCTCGTTAAAGAGCGACAACACGTATAAATAAAGTCCCTCCTGTACACTCCGTCCGTGACCTCTGCTCTAAACTCATCTGAGCCATCATTAATGTCCCTCACTGGGAGTGGTCTGCTGAAATGCACCAAATAAAAAAACGCCAATTTAAGCAGAAACAGCTGATTTCATCACAATCACTTCCCTTTTCTGATGGTGCATGTGCAACAATGGAACACACACACACACACACACACACACACACACACACACACACACACACACACACACACACACCACCCCCCCCGCCCCCCCCCACCCCCCCCCCCCCCCCCCCCCCTCTCACTGACTCTAAATCAGTACAAACAGCTTCTTCCATCCAAATACATTTTGGAATTGGATTAACGTCAATATTTATCTATTGATTAAATAAAATAATGCTCAAAAAAAAATTATGGGACTAATTGTCTTTGTTGGTTTACCCTTTTGTCGTTTTTTTTTTTGTATTAATCACGTCCAATGTGTTGCAGCGCTAGCCAATAGAAGCACGAGTGTTACATAGTGATGTCACCATGTTCCAGAAGCAAACAAAGGAGACATTTAAGATCACATTTACGAAGTTGGTTCTGCTTCATAATCAGTTGAATTGTTAATTAAATGTTATATTTTTAAGATAATTAAAGATTGATTTAAGACATTTCTGCGTAAATACCTCGCTGCTCAGAGGTCTCATGACGAGGCATCACCTCAACTCAGTGAGTTGATCGTGTTATATTCATTACCTTGTGAATACTGTCTTGATCGTCTCAAAGACAAATGTTCTGCACTGGTAAACTCATACCAGAAATCTGCATTTCCCCAAAAATATCCGACATGAATCAATGATTTTTGGCAGATGTAGTTCTGTGCTTTCCAGAGCACTGAAACACTCCTCCAGCTGTTGTAGTAAAACAGGAAGTGAGAAGCAAGAGACGAAGGTGTCTCTTTATCAAATGAAGCTATAATGAATATGAACAGCTGTGGTTTCCCTAAAACACTTCTCTGTTTGTGAAACCAGAATAACTCTTTCTGTTGAACACGTCTTCCTGCTGCAGGTTCAGAGACACAGAGAACCACACGTGGAGAACTATTCAGATTCTTTACTGCAAGAAAAGAACCAACTGACTGCTAAGCTATGGCGGCCGAAAGGTGCGTGTTGTGCCGAGTTCAAACCAATTGTAGAAATATAAATAACATTATTGGACAGGTTACATAATCAATACTAGGGATGCTCCGATCGATCGGTCACCGATCGAGATCGGCCGATACTCACTCTCGACCGATCGATCGGTGCTCTCTAAACATGCCGATCGCGAGAGCCGATCGCATGACGTAAAATACATGACACTTTTCTCTGTGCGGCAAAACAAGCTCGCCAACATGGCTTCACCGGTCTGGCAGCATTTTAACCTGTTAAACCCCGTGCCTGTTTTTCAGGTTTCAGGCTCGAAAATGACATTCCCAGAACAAATGACCATATCTTCTAAAAGGGTTAAATTAATAATCTTTTTTCTCAAAGTAATGATAAACCTGTGAGTTGGATGTAGAAAAGTCAGAATCAATATAGATGTTTTTTATTTTAAAGAAAATTCAGATTGAACACAGTAAAAAACTGTAAATTATAGTGTCCGTCCAAAAAACATTTTGTACTTATAGTGAAAACTAACCTTGGATGATGGGTTAGTAGACTAAAAGCTTTAGGAATCCAAAGTACAACATATAATAAGTACCCTGTATCAAGATTGATGCAAAACAAGTGATATTTGACCTTTTTAGACAGATTTAGCAAAAAAAAACCTCTTCTGGGGCCATTTGGGTGGATTTTCCATATCTCTGGCCCCCCTTGCTGGATTTTGACATGTGACATCTCTTTCTGACCGTCAGAGCCAATGGAATCGAGGGGAACTCCCACCTAGTCCTTATTTGGTAATGTGCGTGAGTTAGACTGCTGCATAGCCAAGACCGGAAGCAGCAGCCACTCTGGTGGCTACCATTAGCAGCTAACGTTTGCTCTGCGATTTTTTACATAAAAATTGAATTATGGATTATAAATTAAATCATTTTTTTTATACAGAGACGTTATCAACCTATGGATTAACCGATTCAGCCGCGTTTTTTCTCGTTTTAATGCCATTGAACACGTCTTTTGATCAGATTGACAGCTACGGTGAGACGATCTCCCTAGAAGCTCCGTAAAGGTACGTGTTGTGATGTCTGTGTTTGCTTTCCCTGTCGCGAGTTTGGATGACTCAGTGATGATACTATATACCTAAATAATCTGTGGAACCTCAGCTTTAATCGGGTATCTTGTATGTGTAGCTACGATAAGTAATAAGGGTACTTTTATCTTGAGTTCTGTGCCACTGTCCGTTAGCGTTTTTCGCTAAGGGGTCATTTAGATGCTTCTTATGAGACTTGTGTTTTGTTTTGGTAAAAATGGTTTGTATCGTCAGTTAGCTGAGATTATTTCCGTGAATCTGGTATAACACATTAATAGGTTCTTAAATATTAAGATCCCCTGAGACACAGTGTCGTGAAAAAACAACCCAGGGTCCCCGCCGACGGGGACCTTGGGGTTTAACAGGTTTTAAGGTGTCCGAAAAAGACAGTAAAATAGCGGAATGCAACGTGTGTGAAGCAGAAATCCTGCAGCTCCGCCCGCTGTGACGGACCGGTGAGCGAAACACACAAGAGTTAGACCTAACACACTTAGCTATTTGATCTACCTCTGGAACAAGCTACACTAGGCATTATAAATATATGTATTCTTCACTGTCGGGTCACTCATTACTGGATCAGTGAGCTGCATGAGATACTGACAGGCTGTCAGGAGAGGGAGAGAGGGAGAGAGGGAGAGAGAGAGGGGGGAGAGGAAAAGAGAGCGCTTCCGCTCATCTCTCCCGTGTTATTCTCCAAAGTGAATGTAAACTTGAATAATGACATTATTTGAATGTAATAATTAAGTTGATTGTTGTTTGTTGAAGCTCCAGTGAATGAGCATTAACTGAGTTTAAACATCACTTTAAATGGAAGATTTAAAGTGATGTTTAAATCTTCCATTTAGGCCCCGCCCACTCGATCGGTATCGGCCGATACTGATTCCGGCGATCGGCCCCGAAATTGGCAATCAGAGCATCACTAATCAATACTTATTACATGGCTTAGTTGAATACTCGATTCTGATTGGTCAATTCAGAACAGGTGACACGTTGTTAATCCAGAACAGACAGACCGCTGTCAAAGACTTATTGACCGTTGTTAAGGACGCTCACATCTGCAGAAAGAATTTTTGACTGCATACAGTTTGCTTTTCTAACTGACAAGACAAGAGCGACAAGAAAACAGCGGAGAAGTAACAGGCAGAAAGAAACCCTCCTTTTTACGCAGCGGTCCAGACATAGACATCAGACGGCGACACACATTCAGTGTGCAGTTACTTTGGCATTAGGGCAGGGATATCTAGATACTTTCCAAAGTTTGACATAATGAAGTGTGCTACTTTTAAAGCAAGCAGCGATGTTTTCAAATCTGTAATCAAAGAGGTCCTCAAAAACGCTATCGAAGCAGTTCCTGCCGTTGCTACGTTAGTTCAAACAGTAACAACGGACTACTTTTCTTAGCGGATGCATGTCAATTTAAATCAATACATACAACTATTTTTTAAATCAATAAAATCATTTTCTAAATCCACAAAAGCATTTCAATTAATATTGGGAGTCATGTCGTTACTTTGTTGAGAATGTGGCCGTGTGATAAGCGGGATAATGGGCAGCGACTTGGTCACCTTCATGCCGATCTAGATCCCTCCGCTTCGTGTCGGGCTCCTTCGCGATACTTTGCGTGGCGATATTGTATCGATACACGGACGCCAAGTATCGATATTTTATTATATCAACTGTAGCATATCCCTCCGAAAGATGGTCGTATATTAAACAGGAAGTTAAGACATGTGTACAATTGCATTGAAAGTAACAAAAACAATGCCATCTCCTTTTCAGGTTCAAAGAACACATCGGGTTATTATTCACATAAACTATTCATATTGCAAATACATGTTTTAACCAGGAAGGGACGACGGACATGGATATGACGCATGTGATTAGCAATATCGCAATACTTAGCATATCGTAGAATCGCAATACTATCGTATCGTGGCTTAAGTATCGCGATAGTATCGTGCGGAGCCTGGGGATTCCCAGCCCGACAGTACATAGTCAAAGTTCATTATAACCTCGAAAATGTACTCATTGTAATCAAAGTAAGAGTATCCAAGGGAAATAAATGCAAACATACCCGACAATTATTCAAAATAAATGTACAAATAAACTTAAATGTTTATGGATTACAATCATTTTTCTCTCAATCTCTCAAAAAGTGTTTTTGATGCAGAAATCTTAAATTTTTAAAGTAACTTAAAGTGGACCAATCATGCTATAATATATATTGTAAGGCAAGTTTATTTACATAGCACTTTTAAACACAAGGCAATTCAAAGTGCTTTACAAAAAATGAAAGACATTAAGAAAATGGCATTTAAAATCAGTCATTAAAAAGAAAAGCGAATAAAACAAACATTAAAAGAAAAAATACATGGATAAAAGTTACAGTGCAGTCTAAGATATGAATAGTTCAATTAAAAGCAGCGACAAAAAGAAAAGTCTTCTTGCTGGATTTGAAAGTAGTCAGAGTTGCAGCGGACCTGCAGGTTTCTGGGAGTTTGTTCCAGATATTTGGAGCATAATAACTGAACGCTGCTTCTCCATGTTTAGTTCTGACTCTGGGGACAGAAAGCTGACATCCATCCATCCATCCATCTTCTTCCGCTTATCCGTGGTCGGGTCGTGGAGGTATCAGTTCCAGCAGAGAGCCCCAAACTTCCTTTCCCATCAACCAGCTCTGACTGGGGGATCCCAAGGCGCTCCCAGGCCAGCGAAGAGATATAATCCCTCCACCTGGTCCTAGGTCTACCCCTTGGTCTCTTCCCAGCTGGACGTGCCTGGAACACCTCCCTAGGGAGGCGCCCAGGTGGCATCCTAACTAGGTGCCCGAACCACCTCAACTGGCTCCTTTCGACGCGAAGGAGGAGCGGCTCAACTCCGAGTCCCTCCCTGATGACTGAACTTCTCACCTTATCCCTAAGGGAGACACCAGCCACCCTGCGGAGAAAACCCATCTCGGCCGCTTGTATCCGCGATCTCGTTCTTTCGGTCATGACCCATCCTTCATGACCATAGGAGAGGGTAGGAACGAAAGCTGACATACCCTATACAAAACATGTCTGGTATTTTGAAAAAAAAACAGATCACCCATTGTAGCCACCCCTCATACTGCTCAAACCCCTCTTTTGAAGCCCTGTTAGAGAAACGCAGATCTTGGGTCCTTAGCTTGAAAAAAGACCACATCAAGGATTATTTCTGAAACAGAGCTCAAAAGCTTTTTCTCTTGCGGGTTTATCACAAGGTGAGTTCTTTTTTTATGTCCTGCTTTTTAAACACATGCTCTCCAGTACGGGTTAGCTCTGCGTGTTAGCGAGGCATGCTAATGTAAACAAAGACGTCCAAAACACGTCAGGCATTGTTTCGGATAGCTACTTTCTGTGGGTCCGCCGCCGATTTGACGTCAGTTCGGATGGAATCTGTATCCGCTCGTACCCGTTTTTAAAAGATTTGGGTACGGAGGAAAAGAGAGAGGGTTTTATTTTCTGACGCTGTGTGAGTTCCCCGACGCACCGGGGACACGTGTTGATGTAGAGAAGACATCAAAGTGTATTTTGCATGATAGGTCCCCTTAAGCTGTAAGGTCCCTTAAAGGTCCCCTATTATACTGTTTCTCATCAATATATCACAGGTCTCAGATATATCCAGAGCCTGTCTCTGATTGGCTGAAACACCAGACAGATCATTGCAGCATTACCCATAATCCCCTCTGTTTCAGCCCTGTTTCCAAAGTGCTGATTCTCTGTCTGTTACTTTAGATGAAGATCAGGAGCCCCTCCCCACGCCGCCTTAATGCACGGGCTGACCTGGGCTGAAGCCTAGGGGCCTACGGAGATCGGGGGCCTATCATGAGCCAATAAAAAAATGCATTGTTTTGTAATTGGTCAAATGTTCTGTCCATCATTTGATCTGAATGTATGCGGCTGGTGAATGATACAAGTTATACCCCCGTGGGCGCCACTTAACAGCCAATCAGAATGAGAATATGTTTCACATGTGACTTATTCAAAATGCAAGTGATTGAGTTGTTTAGGTGAAAACGTCGGAGAAGAAAACGTTTGAGAGTGGCGCTCGGAAAAGGAAATTGTTGAGGGAAGAGGGGACACATGTTGATGTAGAAGAGACATGAAGAAGAGGGGACACATGTTGATGAAGAAGAGACATGAAGAAGAGGGGACACATGTTGATGAAGAAGAGACATGAAGAAGAGGGGACACATGTTGATGTAGAAGAGACATGAAGAAGAGGGGACACATGTTGATGTAGAAGAGACATGGAGAAGAGGGGACACATGTTGATGTAGAAGAGACATGGAGAAGAGGGGACACATGTTGATGTAGAAGAGACATGAAGAAGAGGGGACACATGTTGATGTAGAAGAGACATGAAGAAGAGGGGACACATGTTGATGTAGAAGAGACATGGAGAAGAGGGGACACATGTTGATGTAGAAGAGACATGAAGAAGAGGGGACACATGTTGATGTAGAAGAGACATGGAGAAGAGCGGACACGTGTTGATGTAGAAGAGACATGAAGAAGAGGGGACACATGTTGATGTAGAAGAGACATGGAGAAGAGGGGACACGTGTTGATGTAGAAGAGACATGAAGAAGAGGGGACACATGTTGATGTAGAAGAGACATGAGGAAGAGGGGACACATGTTGATGTAGAGGAGACATGAAGAAGAGGATAAGACCCATCAGGTTTGGAGCATGTCTCTAGAAAATGATGCTGAAAGTGGAAATGGGGCCACAGGCTGATTCAAACTGAGATCAGCTGACAGGAAGCAGCGTGTCTGCAGAGAGAAACGCGCTCAGACCGCAGAGAATACATCAACCATCTGGCTGTAGAGCAGGACTCCTCAGATCATTGCAACGCGCTTTCGATCACATGTCAATCAAAGACATGTCCGTTTTTGTAAGTTGTCCAAAATATGTTCATTAAAAACAACACATTAAAAACAACTGCAATAATGGGGTGGTCTTCCTTAGTGTATGTCAATGGTCTGCAGAGGCTATAATCCCGTGTTCCCTTCAGAGGGAGTTTCTCTTTTTATGAAACACATTTCTTTTCATCCACCAGCAAAGTCCTTTACCTTGAACTTATGTCCCTGGTCTCATACTGCCTGTGTGCAGTCCTACCCGAGGAGCTGTCAGTCTTTACGTCTACTTTTACTCTGAAAATCTGCGACAGGAAGTCAGTGGCGCTGCGAGGGAGACAAATAAAAGCCATTCATTTCCAGTTTCCTGGACCTAAGCAGACGCAGCGCTTTACTGAGAAGTGAAGGGGACATCTCCACCACAAACACACTGCTGTAGGGGTGTGTGTGTGTGTGTGTGTGTGTGTGTGTGTGTGTGTGTGTGTGTGTGTGGTACAATGGCTCTCTTGTCACCGCATCTCATACACCAGTGAATGGCATCATCTCTCATTGGCTGAGCTCATTGTAAAGTGACATCAGCGTCACATGGTCGATTGCCACAGCACAGGGGGTTCGTGAATTAGAAAGGACAGCATTTGTCTGTAAACTGTGTCGTGTGAGTATAGCATGGGAAGATATAGGGGTGAGGTTAAGTGATGTGCATTGTGTTGGATGATGAGGCAGTGAAGGCATCACAGGTGGAAAGTCCCCGTGAGTTGCATTCAACTTCAAAGCCAGGTGTTGAAACATGCTGTGGTTTTCCTGCCGGCAGTTACACGAAGCACCGCGAGCACCGAGAGATATCGAAACTATGAGATGTCGGCACAGGTCGTAGTTACGTAAACAGAGGCTTTTGTTTTCGTAGTGATGTTAGTGATAAATCAGCCAGGAACATCTGCTGGGACACTAAAGTACAATTTCAATTTTCATAACCTTTATTTACAGATTCCTTTTCATTTCCTTCTATGAGTTGGACACGTGTTTTTCTGTCTGTTATCTCGGACACTAGTTTTCTAAAGAGGACATATCCTTTACATTTTCAGTTCCATATTAGTGTTTTTCACAACTGCCTTTACTCGAGTGTTTAACTTTACTTAAATTAAGTGACTTTAGTGTTTATTGACATGTCTCTATTAAAGAGATTATATATTGTACTTTTCACTAAACTAAAAGCATCTAACAGCTTTAGTTTCTTTACGATGTCTGTATCAAAAACACCAAAATCCAAAGGAGAAACCTTGTTGGATTTTTGAGCAGGGAACCAGGGAGATGGTGCCTTCAGGGTCCACCACTGCACAATACAGCCCCTACTCAACGTAACACACCAGCGATACCAACCTGGAACTCTCTCCCCCCTCAAACCAAAGACATGCACACAAACCCCTTCACTGCACACACTCTGTTGGACATGGCGTGTGTGTTACATGCATCATGGATGTTGCCCCCCGTCTCGAGTAACTTCCCGTATGTCAGGGGGCCGCATACAGAAAAACATGCGAAGGGCGGGGCCACTCACTAGAGGTTGATTGCCTCATAAGTTCAACTATAAGTTAGCAAAATCAATCAAATGTAGGGACATGATTCTTCTCCAGAGGGTTCCCGCACCTCGCTGGCAGCTCTGAACACAGAAGCTTCTGATTGATTATCATCAGAGGAAACATGGATGGTAGATTTCAAGCTTGATATGTAAATAAGTTATTGGGCTTTTTTCTCATCAACTTACATTTGTTAGAAAATGTTTTCAACTTTAAAAACTGTGCTTCCTAACACATGCACACTCTGTAATATATGTGTGCGTATATATTTAAAAAGTACAACATAAGACAAGCACAAGTTTAAATTGTGGACCATACTGTATTATACTTTTAGAAGGAGCAGAGGGCCGTAGTCTGGACCCCCCGCCCGTGTGGTTGAGATGTGGCGTGTCCTGTAGCAACGTGTGCCGTTTCTCTGCTGCTCGGTTTCCCTTCCTCTCTTTCCTCCTCCTCTTCTTCATTAGTTAGTGTTGTGCTTTTAGGGTGTCTATGATCATCTGATGCTGGCTGGATCTGCCCCATGTACTGTTTCAGTTACAGTTCCTTCATGGGACTGTCCACCTCTCTGCTGGGCTACCTGAAGCCTCTCTCTGGGTCTCTGAGGGTCCCACAGCGAGCTCCTGTGAGACCTCCTCTCTGCTGGGCTACCTGAAGCCTCTCTCTGGGTCTCTGAGGGTCCCACAGCGAGCTCCTGTGAGACCTCCTCTCTGCTGGGCTACCTGAAGCCTCTCTCTGGGTCTCTGAGGGTCCCACAGCGAGCTCCTGTGAGACCTCCTCTCTGCTGGGCTACCTGAAGCCTCTCTCTGGGTCTCTGAGGGTCCCACAGCGAGCTCCTGTGAGACCTCCTCTCTGCTGGGCTACCTGGAGCCTCTCTCTGGGTCTCTGAGGGTCCCACAGCGAGCTCCTGTGAGACCTCCTCTCTGCTGGGCTACCTGGAGCCTCTCTCTGGGTCTCTGAGGGTCCCACAGCGAGCTCCTGTGAGACCTCCTCTCTGCTGGGCTACCTGAAGCCTCTCTCTGGGTCTCTGAGGGTCCCACAGCGAGCTCCTGTGAGACCTCCTCTCTGCTGGGCTACCTGAAGCCTCTCTCTGGGTCTCTCATGCGGCTTTCACACCAGCGCTTTTCCCTTTCTAGCTCCGAGCTAGAGCTTTTCTGGTTCAGCTCCGGTTTCCCTTTTCTGCTCCCGCTCTGTTCACACCGCCCAGCACCCGACTGGTGCTGCCGCTGCTGCGTCATGACGTCACCGTTTCCATCGCTGATTTGCTCCCCAACGACGTTACGGCGCTCACAACAACAACAACAACAACAACGGGGAACTGCGTCGGGTCGATGATCGTGTTGCTTTTAATCACACGAAGCCAGAATAAATTGAATAACGACTTCTCCAACCTTATGCTTTTGCCGTGGTTCATTGTTTATTAATGTGTTTCTGCGGCATTTACCGACCGCTGCAGTGTTGGCTGCTCTTCCACGGGAGTTTATTCTCCCGTTAGCTCCCGGTTAGCTCACACTGCAGCGGCCGCTCTAAAGTATTCACTGTCCGACTCACACAAGCAGCTGATACATATCCCCAGTTCCCCTTAGCCTAAGTGAATGTGTGTCAGTCTGAATTGACGCTGTTTGGCATCACAACGCTGTTATGAAAATGTCTCTGGTATAAAATGGGTGATGTTAGCAAAGCAACCGAAGCTAAACTGACTACTTGCTGTTGCTATCCTATTGTGGCATAAACCGTTTTCTACCGGCACATTTTACCGGCGTATTTTCATTATGATTCTACTTGTGATAGTCGGACACGACAACCTGTGCAGCCCATGTATTGATTCCATCCGACAGCTGCTATAAAACAAAACAAAACGTCTGCCTCTCTCCACAATGATCAATAACAGTGAACGGATGGTCAAAGTAAGGTACAAATAAACAGAATCACACGAAGCCTGGTTAGTGTTGCCTGACTTTATAAAGTGTGTTTATAAGCACTACTGCTTGTAGGCAGGCATGACAGTCGACCCATGTTCAGGGGAGGTGGGTTTAGTTTCCTGCACGCCTCGACGTAAGAGAGACGTAAGCGACGCCACCTCTTAGCTCTGAAGCTCTTGTCTCTAGACCGACAATTTTTTGGAGCTGGAAGTGAACCGTATTCCGGAGCTAAGAGGTGGCGCCGCTGCGGTGTGAACAGGAAAAACCGGCACTTTTCAGCTCCAGCTCCGAGCCGGAGCTGAAAACGCGTTGGTGTGAAAGGGGCATGAGGGTCCCACAGCGAGCTCCTGTGAGACCTCCTCTCTGCTGGGAGGTCTCACAGCTCCTGGTAGCTACAGCGCCCCTCCAGAGTCCGGCAGTAAACAGTGATCATCGGAGGGGGGTAGCTGCAGACTGAGTGAGAGAGGAGGAGAGCTAAATATCTGTCTGAGTCTATATTTAGAGATTCAGTCTGTGTCCTGAGGAGGACACTTCCTAAAATACACAAGTATACACAATAATACTTACACTTGTATTTTCATACATTTTTAAGAGCTACTTAATTCCACATATCCGTATATTATTACAGCATACCGTAGATATTCTACTGTATTGTGGTATTATTTTATTATTATTCTATCTTCCAAATACATCTTTTTCTTATTCCTGTAACTTCCTTGCTTACTTTTTTTATTTGAAAAGGTCCCGATTCTTCTTTTCGGGGGGTATCCCTCTCCTGTAGTGTGTTCTGTAGGTTTGAGTGCATGTAAATGGTCTGCAGAGGCTAAAATCTCTCCATTGGACTCATAGTTGTCATTGTTTTGTTTGTCTACCCTCCCTCCCAAATGTAAAGCGTCTTTGGGTTCAAGAAAAGCGCTATAAAAATATAATTTATTATTATTATTATTATAGTGACATCACCATGTAACACTCGCTCTCCTATTGGCTAGCGCTCTAGCACATTGTACCTGATAGGCTAAGGGGCGGGACATCTCAAAGAGGTTGACCAATCACAACCGAGCTGGACAGCCAACCGATCACTGATTAACTGACTCACTTTTTAAACATTAATCTATACATTTGTAAATATTTGACATCCTCAGTGAGAGCCAATGGGCTCGGAGCAGAGCCACAGACAGGAAGTCAGAGAGGATCCAGAGAGGCGGAATAACAGGGGATTTGTTGACATGAGAAACGGATTCATCCATTACTTTCCACATCTGACGTGTAACAAAGAGATCAACACTGAGAACACTGTGTGCACACCCTTCAGGACATATGATGACATGTAACAGAAGAAATGTTTGAGGGGTGTGTTCAGGTCCTCAGAGAGCCCCCTCATTAGGAGGGTGTTACGCAATCCCACTGAAAACAGAGTCAGTGAAGGCAGCAGCGCAGCAGGAATGCAGAGGAGCGGGTCTCTGTTGATCTTACAGTTTGAGTTCCCTCCCACAGACACATGCAGGGGAGCATGGAAATATGTTTGTTCCCAGTGCATGCTGGGACATGCTGTGAGCCCCCCTCCCCCCCCCCCCCCTCCTCCTGAACCCCTGCACAGGTCCATCTGGTCCTGGAGGTGCATCCTTCAGTGTAGCGTTGCTTCTTATATTCATTATATATTTGTAATCAGCCGTTTTCAAACTGGGGGTGTTAAAGCATGCAGGATTCATAAAGACTCAGCACTATTGTGACATGAGATCAATCTATCAACAGAACCAACCATTACAAATACCAACCACCCAATTTAAAACCAACCAGCCAATTAACAACCAACCAAAAAACCAACTACAAACAACCAACCGATAAACTAGGTAAACAAACAACCAACCAACCAACTAAACCAACTGCAAACAACCAACTGACCAACTACCAACTAAACCAACCAACCGACAAACTAGGTAAACAAAAAACCAACCAATCAACTAAACAACCAACCAATAAAACAAACAACCAACTAAACAAAACAAACAACCAACCAATAAAACAACAAACTAAACAAACAACCAATAAAACAAACAACCAACCAACTAAACAACCAACCAATAAAACAAACAACCAACTAAACAACCAACCAACTAAACAACCAACCAACCAATAAAACAAACAACCAATCAACTAAACAACCAACCAATAAAACAAACAACCAATCAACTAAACAACCAACCAATAACACAACCAACTAAACAACCAACCAACCAACTAAACAACCAACCAACCAATAAAACAAACAACCAACAAACCAAACAAACAACCAATAAAACAAACAACCAACTAAACAACCAACCAACCAACTAAACAACCAACCAATAAAACAACCAACTAAACAACCAACCAACTAAACAACCAACCAACCAACCAACTAAACAACCAACCAACTAAACAACCAACCAACTAAACAACCAACCAATAAAACAAACAACAAACTAGGTAAACAAACAAACACATAACCAACCAACACAACCAACCAGCCTAACAACCAACCAATTAATAAACCAAACAATTAACCAAATACAAAACCAATGAAATACGTTATTTAAAGAGCCTGTGACAGCATCCCAACAACTGTTGTGCAATGAAATATTGGGCTACTAGTCATCTCGAAGCGTCAGTTTAAAAAAGAAGATGCGATACCGTTCCGATAAATATCAATAATTTCGAACATCGCGGGGAAATTCCTTCGACTCATTTTGAAGTTTTGGGGGAAGCCGGAAGTGACGTCAATGCGGGAACGCTTCAC
The DNA here is from genome assembly GCA_028583405.1 of Pogonophryne albipinna. NCBI lineage: Eukaryota > Metazoa > Chordata > Actinopteri > Perciformes > Artedidraconidae > Pogonophryne > Pogonophryne albipinna. The sequence goes on from JAPTMU010000217.1 coordinate 173,803, forward strand.
TGTGCGGCTAGAGAGCGAAACACGGACAAAGTGTGTTGTCATGCGTAGAAATGGTGAATTACTGAGTTTAGGCACGTTAATAACGTTTTAATGAAGTTGACTACAGTATATTCATATTTGTCAGTGCTTTCATGTCAATCCGGCGAACATAAACATAAATGATCGTGGTGAAGATGATGATTAAATTAGGATTAAAAATCGGTAGTGAGAGCTGCTGAATTTCCTCTCGTAGGATGTGATATAAAAACAAATCGATTATTTTTGTAGTTGTAAACTCAAGTGGATGAAACTACATTTATTAGTGCTTTCATGTCAATTCGGTGAACATATGATACGTTAAATGATCTTGAGGATGATGATTACAAATCGTTTGTTTGAGCCGGTCTGCATTTCCTGATGAGAAAACAAACCGATGCTTTTTGTAGTTGTAGTACACCAACATGGATTAAACGTGTGTTTTTTTTACCACAATGTGGGGAAATTAATGGATAAAATGCACGGATTATTATTATTATTCCCACTCCGATCGGGACACTAGGTCCACCGTTTCCCCGCAGCGAGGCTCCCCCCGTTGACAGTTTACGTGGGCTGGGTGCAGTGGCGGACTGGCCATCGGAACGAATCCCGATGGGCCGGTACCGAAGTGGGCCGGTCGGATAAGTCACTAGTACATCCCCCACTCCCCCCGTTGACAATTTACTAGCGGTACCGAAGTGGGCCGGTCGAGAGTCCCGGGATGATTTTAGTCCTATTCCACCACTGGCTACATGACCGTATGATCGCCCATATTGACGCACCTAATTCCTAAACTTCTAACAGATACAACATAAACCGATCCTTCAGCCTCATATGAGCTCTCAGACACGTTCAAAATTAAACTGTCATCGCTGTCTGAGCTTGCTGCTGTGTGCACCATCGTGCGTTTACATGCAGATGCTGGGATCCTGAACGGTGCAGCTGGAGCGCTGTGCCCGCAATGACGTCACACATAATTTGGCGGGACTTGAAGAATCCCCGAGAAGATCCAGAAAATGGTCAACATTGAAGGGCAGATTAATGGTTATCAAAGTACAAATATCCAAAATCAGTTCAGTAACGGTTTTCAAGGGGACAATATTTACTCACATTGATGGGTTTGGATGATGGGGGAAACTCGTGTCACAGGCTCTTTAACACTGACATTGTAACACGGTGTTGTTTTGCCGAGTTATAAATTCTCATTAAAGTAAATCATGTCCTTTTCTGATTTCAACAGATGTCTACGATTAGTCCAGGGTTGGGAGGGTTACTTTGTAAATGTAATCAGTTACTGATCACTGAATACATGGCTCTGAAAGTAATCTGAATACAGTTACAGTTACGTGTCTTAAAAAAGTAATCAGATTACTTCTGGATTACTTTCTTTTTCCATCACAGATATGTTTTGGTGAACAGGAGACACAAAAAGGAAACTGAACGTGTTTTTACTGTTTTAATGGCGTATCAAGAGCAACTGAAACATCACATCTGAAATGATGCAACAACATAATACACATAATACACTTGTTGGGGATGCAGCTTGGGATGTGAGGAGTGAGAACATGGCTTAGAACGGGCGTGTCGCCTTCTGTCCTGCCAGTGTTGGCAGGACATGAATTAAAATGTCGAACACGGACTTCATTTTAAGGACATTTCGGCCAGGGGTTTAGAGCTATATTTGTTTAAGCACCGGATTGGCAAAACAGGAGAGTGTGTGCACCAGTCTGCCTTGATCTATGTATTCATGTCTGTGACTCTCACAGTATCTGCTGCCCACAGCTGCTTTATAGAAGGAACACCTCCTTCACTTCATGAAATCTCTACAGCACCAGGAGGCAGCGGGAGGGTTAACTCAGCCTCTGAGAAGACGAGCGCGCCGTGCCTTTCACGCACCGCCTTCACTGTGTTTATACACACACACACACACACACACACACACACACACACACACACACACACACACACACACACACACACACACACACACACACACACACACACACACACACACACACACACACACACACACACACACACACACACACACACACACACACACACACACACACACACACACACACACACACACACACACACACACACACACACACACACACACACACACACACACACACACACACACACACACACACACACACACACACACACACACACACACACACACACACACACACACACACACACACACACACACACACACACCGTTGTTATTGTTTCACTGAGCGGACCCGCCCCTTTGTTCAAACACTCCCCTTTTTGGTCCATCTGTGGCAGTAATAGGTTTTGTGCGCTGTGATGATTCGGCTGTACCTTTAGTAATGAATATTAAATGTTGTGAGGAAATCTTTCCACCAATAATTCCAATAAGTAATCCAAAATGTATTCACTTCAGGTTTACGAAAGTAACTGTAATCAGATTACTCGTTTTTCAAATGTAACGCGAGCTGAATACAGTTACTTGATTTGTGTATTCTGATTACGTAACACCGTTGTATTCCGTTACAACCCAACCATGGTCTCGACCCACTGAGTCTAAATATCGACTGATGATTATTGATCACATTCTCATTATGTAAATAAGTGAGAAAGCACCAATAGTCAACCCTACGGTACGTCACCCGGACGGTACCGTCACCCGTACGGTACCGTCACCTGGACGGTACCGTCACCCGTACGGTACCGTCACCCGTACGGTACCGTCACCCGGACGGTACCGTCACCCGTACGGCGAGATCTTATGATTACATTTCAACTTGATGGGGTTAAATCTCAAAGAGGAGTTTATTAACTAACGACAACTATGTGTGGCATTGTAACCCATGGCAACCGTTACTGTCGGGGGCATTTGTGTAATTATTGTGTGTTGTTTATATATTATTATTGTATAATTGGTAGTCCATTACAGAGCTGCAGAGGACTTTAGAATCAGAATATTAAAGTTACCCCAGGGGAGAATTGGGTTTCATGGCAGTTACTCCATTTTAAGAAAACAATTCATAACAAACAACAGAAACAAATTATGTATACAAGAAGTTAAAGTAGAAATGTCCAATAAAATCTAAAATATTTATATCAAAATAAGAAGTTAAAGTAAGAATGTGCAACAAAAAAATATATATTAAAATGTAATATATTTATAGAAACATTAGAAGTTACAAAATGCCTAATAAATATATACAAATAATATAAATATTGATATAAACTCAGTAAAGAAGGAACACAGTTCTGCAGAGGCTGGAGATCAGGAAGTATCGATGGAGAACAAACACAAAATATTGACAAAATAAACAAATGGCAGGATACGGTACAGAGAGAAGAAGAAGGTTCTACCGACTTCTATTCTGAAGAAGAAGAACGCATGGAATAAATGATCTTGTGTACGCAATTCATTACCTTATGTTGAACTTTAAAAGGTTCTCCTGTGCAGCGACAAATTCTCTCCAAGAGGCGACACGTGCCGACAGTCAGTATGTAGTGTCTCTACTTTAAAGAGTCCTCTCCTGCTGATGTTCAGGTGTATATCAGTATGTAGTGTCTCTACTTTAAAGAGTCCTCTCCTGCTGATGTTCAGGTGTATATCAGTATGTAGTGTCTCTACTTTAAAGAGTCCTCTCCTGCTGATGTTCAGGTGTATATCAGTATGTAGTGTCTCTACTTTAAAGAGTCCTCTCCTGCTGATGTTCAGGTGTATATCAGTATGTAGTGTCTCTACTTTAAAGAGTCCTCTCCTGCTGATGTTCAGGTGTATATCAGTATGTAGTGTCTCTACTTTAAAGAGTCCTCTCCTGCTGATGTTCAGATGTATATCAGTATGTAGTGTATCTACTTTAAAGAGTCCTCTCCTGCTGATGTTCAGGTGTATATCAGTATGTAGTGTCTCTACTTTAAAGAGTCCTCTCCTGCTGATGTTCAGGTGTATATCAGTATGTAGTGTCTCTACTTTAAAGAGTCCTCTCCTGCTGATGTTCAGGTGTATATCAGTATGTAGTGTCTCTACTTTAAAGAGTCCTCTCCTGCTGATGTTCAGGTGTATATCAGTATGTAGTGTCTCTACTTTAAAGAGTCCTCTCCTGCTGATGTTCAGGTGTATATCAGTATGTAGTGTCTCTACTTTAAAGAGTCCTCTCCTGCTGATGTTCAGGTGTATATCAGTATGTAGTGTCTCTACTTTAAAGAGTCCTCTCCTGCTGATGTTCAGATGTATATCAGTATGTAGTGTATCTACTTTAAAGAGTCCTCTCCTGCTGATGTTCAGGTGTATATCAGTATGTAGTGTCTCTACTTTAAAGAGTCCTCTCCTGCTGATGTTCAGGTGTATATCAGTATGTAGTGTCTCTACTTTAAAGAGTCCTCTCCTGCTGATGTTCAGGTGTATATCAGTATGTAGTGTCTCTACTTTAAAGAGTCCTCTCCTGCTGATGTTCAGGTGTATATCAGTATGTAGTGTCTCTACTTTAAAGAGTCCTCTCCTGCTGGTGTTCAGGTGTATATCAGTATGTAGTGTCTCTACTTTAAAGAGTCCTCTCCAGCTGATGTTCAGGTGTATATCAGTATGTAGTGTCTCTACTTTAAAGAGTCCTCTCCTGCTGGTGTTCAGGTGTATATCAGTATGTAGTGTCTCTACTTTAAAGAGTCCTCTCCTGCTGGTGTTCAGGTGTATATCAGTATGTAGTGTCTCTACTTTAAAGAGTCCTCTCCTGCTGATGTTCAGGTGTATATCAGTATGTAGTGTCTCTACTTTAAAGAGTCCTCTCCTGCTGATGTTCAGGTGTATATCAGTATGTAGTGTCTCTACTTTAAAGAGTCCTCTCCTGCTGATGTTCAGGTGTATATCAGTATGTAGTGTCTCTACTTTAAAGAGTCCTCTCCTGCTGATGTTCAGGTGTATATCAGTATGTAGTGTCTCTACTTTAAAGAGTCCTCTCCTGCTGATGTTCAGGTGTATATCAGTATGTAGTGTCTCTACTTTAAAGAGTCCTCTCCTGCTGGTGTTCAGGTGTATATCAGTATGTAGTGTCTCTACTTTAAAGAGTCCTCTCCTGCTGATGTTCAGGTGTATATCAGTATGTAGTGTCTCTACTTTAAAGAGTCCTCTCCTGCTGATGTTCAGGTATATATCAGTATGTAGTGTCTCTACTTTAAAGAGTCCTCTCCTGCTGATGTTCAGGTGTATATCAGTATGTAGTGTCTCTACTTTAAAGAGTCCTCTCCTGCTGATGTTCAGGTGTATATCAGTATGTAGTGTCTCTACTTTAAAGAGTCCTCTCCTGCTGATGTTCAGGTGTATATCAGTATGTAGTGTCTCTACTTTAAAGAGTCCTCTCCTGCTGATGTTCAGGTGTATATCAGTATGTAGTGTCTCTACTTTAAAGAGTCCTCTCCTGCTGATGTTCAGGTGTATATCAGTATGTAGTGTCTCTACTTTAAAGAGTCCTCTCCTGCTGGTGTTCAGGTGTATATCAGTATGTAGTGTCTCTACTTTAAAGAGTCCTCTCCTGCTGATGTTCAGGTGTATATCAGTATGTAGTGTCTCTACTTTAAAGAGTCCTCTCCTGCTGATGTTCAGGTATATATCAGTATGTAGTGTCTCTACTTTAAAGAGTCCTCTCCTGCTGATGTTCAGGTGTATATCAGTATGTAGTGTCTCTACTTTAAAGAGTCCTCTCCTGCTGATGTTCAGGTGTATATCAGTATGTAGTGTCTCTACTTTAAAGAGTCCTCTCCTGCTGATGTTCAGGTGTATATCAGTATGTAGTGTCTCTACTTTAAAGAGTCCTCTCCTGCTGATGTTCAGGCTCCATGCTCAGAGATCTCATGACGATGCATCACTGCAGGAAAACCTGGGATTTCAGCCTTTGCAGACCATTTACATGCACTAACAGCTATAACACACTACAGGGAAGGGAACACCCCTAAACAAGAAGTGGGCCTCTTTAAAGAGGCCTGCAGCGGATCGTTATTGCCCCAAACACACCGACAGAGAAGTACCCAGAGCCTCTACTGCATTTAAAGTACTAAAAACACTCCGAGAGCATTCAAATCCTAACTCAGGTAAACAAATGTAAGTACTATCATATATTTAACAAATCAGATTTTGTGTACAATATTTAGCCTACTTACAAAGCATGTTACTGCTGTTGATCACACACACACACACACACACACACACACACACACACACACACACACACACACACACACACACACACACACACACACACACACACACACACACACACACACACACACACACACACACACACACACACACACACACACACACACACACACACACACACACACACACACACACACACACACACACACACACACACACACACACACACACACACACACACACACACACACACACACACACACAGAGAGCACTGCAGGCCCGAGCAGCTGCTGGAGCTTTTAAACCCCGTTTGGCTGCTTCCATTATCGGACAGGACTGCACGACTTGATGTTTCAAAATGTCGTAAACATTTTGACTTCAAATCCTCCAGAATCTCACATCTGTGTGTGCATGTGAGATGTGACTCTGTGTGTGTGTGTGTGTGTGTGTGTGTGTGTGTGTGTGTGTGTGTGTGTGTGTGTGTGTGTGTGTGTGTGTGCGCTCATACTGTGACGGACGTTGGTCGCCTGCGGCTGCAACGCAACGCTATTTAAACCCTGGCGTCAGAAAAAAGTCTGTTTCCATTATCGGACGTAGCCTGGGTTTATTAATATTAAACGCGTTATGTATTTCGTGCATTTTGTCGCTAGAAATGCCTCAAAATTGGTCTTAACGCACACTTTGCAAGGTTTTTGAAATATAATACATTCCCACACATGGGTGTATATACACATCAAGCATTAAACACATTAACATTTGTGTGAAGCTCACTCAGTTTCGTTATGTTTTTTTCCGGGGAGAAATAGAAGAAGCGCTGTCGCTCGGAGGCGTGTCCGATAATGGGCGCCGGCTCCGAGATTCCCGTTAAACGCTATTTAGCTCCCTCAGCTAATAGCCGGTTTCTAACGGACTTTACCGGGGACCGGCGCCGGTAGAGAGGAGGATAAAGGCGGTCCCGGTGTGACAGAGAGGATCCTACCTTGTTGTCTCGGCTGGTTTTCCCCTCAGAAAGCAGGATCATGTTTAGGTCATTCTCTCACATGTGACGTCCATGTTTGCTTCTGCTCGGAGGAGAAGCTTCAAGCTAACAGCAGCAACACGGCCACTTCCGGTAAGGAGTTTCAAAATAAAAGGTGACGTTGCTGGATTACAGAAGACCTCAAGAGCTGGGATAAGTACTCAGAATGGTACTTAGTAAAAGTTGAAGTACTCACATCTGGTATTTAGTAAAAGTAGAAGTACTCAGATCTTGTACTAGAGTAAAAGTAGAAGTACTCAGATCTGATAGGCCTACTTAGTAAAAGTAGAAGTGCTCACATCTTTTTCTTGAGTCCAATAACAAGAAATGTATTCTGAACATGTCGAAAACCTCTCCCCAGTGCAGCTACTGCTTCTTAACCAGGTGGACTTTAATATAAAATGTCAGTCATTGATTATCTGTGCAGCAGTAATGCTTTTATTTTGAAGCCGGGTCACTTGTTTCCGGTATTATCACGTGTTTCTTGACGCAGCTGCAGCTGTCAGTGAACTGGTACATGACAGTTCGTGGATATTTAATAATAACAACAATAAGCTTTCAAAGACCATTTACATGCACTCACACCTGTAGTAGGCCTACACACTGCAGGAGAGGGGGCACCACAGGAAGACATGTTTCTGTATTAAGTACTTTCACTTTGAATATTTTAACTCGTTTTATCATATATTTCAAATATTCTCAATACCAGATATTAACATTCATTTTTAGTTTACACAATGTGGTATTAGTACTTGTACTCTAATATATGCAGAGTTGAGAGAAGTACTCAGATCCTGTACTTGAGTAAAAGTAGAAGTACTCTGATCTTGTACTTGAGTAAAAGTAGAAGTACTCAGATCCTGTACTTGAGTAAAAGTAGAAGTACTCTGATCTTGTACTTGAGTAAAAGTACTCTGATCTTGTACTTGAGTAAAAGTAGAAGTACTCAGATCCTGTACTTGAGTAAAAGTAAAAGTACTCTGATCTTGTACTTGAGTAAAAGTAGAAGTACTCAGATCCTGTACTTGAGTAAAAGTAGAAGTACTCTGATCTTGTACTTGAGTAAAAGTACTCAGGTCTTGTACTTGAGTAAAAGTAGAAGTACTCAGATCTTGTACTTGAGTAAAAGTAGAAGTACTCAGATCTTACTTGAGTAAAAGTAGAAGTACTCAGATCTTGTACTTGAGTAAAAGTAGAAGTACTCAGATCTTGTACTTGAGTAAAAGTAGAAGTGCTCAGATCTTGTACTTGAGTGAAAGTAGAAGTACTCAGATCTTGTACTTGAGTATCAGAATACCTTTATTAGTCCCACAGAGGGGACATTTGAAAGTAGAAGTACTCAGTTATTGTACTTGAGTAGAAGTAGAAGTACTCAGGTCTTGTACTTGAGAAAAAGAAGTACTCAGATGTTGTACTTGAGTAAAAGTAGAAGTACTCAGATCTTGTGCTTGAGTAAAAGTAGAAGTACTCAGATCTTGTTCTTGAGTAAAAGTAGAAGTACTCAGATCTTGTACTTGAGTAAAAGTAGAAGTACTCAGATCTTGTTCTTGAGTAAAAGTAGAAGTACCAGAGTGTAGGAATACTCTGTTACAGTAAAAGTCCTCATTCAAAATGTTCCTCAAGTGAAAGTAGAAAAGTATTCTCATCAAAATATAGTGAAAGACAGTAAAAGTATTCGTTGTGCAGATTGGTCCATTTCAGAATAATATATATGATATGTTTTATAATGATTGATCATGAAAGTGTTCTCAAAGCTGGTGAAGGTGCAGCTAGTCTGAATGACTTTGTAGACTGCAGGGTAGCTGGTGGATTTACTCCAGGTGGAACTAAAGTCTGATTCAACACTTGATTAGATTTCACATCATTCATCCAGATCTGTGAAGTAACTAAAGGTATTAAATACATGGAGTGGAGTATAAGTACACCATGTACCTCTGAACTGTAGAGGAGGAGAAGTACACAGTAGCATAACATGAAAATACACAAGTAAAGTGCATGTACCTTCAAATTGTATTTAAGTACAGTACTTGAGTAAATGTACTTAGTTACTTCACACCTCTGCAGTTTATCCATACATTTATTTACCTTTCACTTTTTAACACAGATTTTCTCGACACGTTTGAAAACAGAATATTTGTACGTTCAAAGACGAGCAGAAACAATTTGACTAATTATTGAATCGTTGGAAAATAAAAAGAATGATACTTAATAATATATTCTCTGTTTCCTGTTTATAAACGTTAGTATTTGGTGTTATTTGTGATTGTAAAACTGAATAGGTTTGAATTAAAAAGGCAAAACGATCAATTCAAAATAACCATAATAATGACTCCATAATGAATATATTTAAAGTAGTTTTAGTTTATCGTGATAAGATATAAAACCCAGCCTCAGGTTCCTGGGTGTTATATCTCTGATGCTCTTGATGTTATGTAATAGTTTCTCATTCGGAGCAGCAGGGGGCGCTAGCAGACAGGACTCTGAACCAAGCGCTCTCAGTTCTGCAAGAGAACCTTGTTCCTCTATTTCTTTACGCTTTAATAATGCAGCTCATTTAGCAAGTTATTAGTTTGAGAAATGTTTAACTACAAATGTAGAAAGGACTTGAAGCTGCTGAGGTTCAGGTGTATCTCTACTTTAAAGAGTCCTCTCCTGCTGAGGTTCAGGTGTATCTCTACTTTAAAGAGTCCTCTCCTGCTGAGGTTCAGGTGTATCTCTACTTTAAAGAGTCCTCTCCTGCTGATGTTCAGGTGTATCTCTACTTTAAAGAGTCCTCTCCTGCTGAGGTTCACGTGTATCTCTACTTTAAAGAGTCCTCTCCTGCTGAGGTTCAGGTGTATCTCTACTTTAAAGAGTCCTCTCCTGCTGAGGTTCAGGTGTATCTCTACTTTAAAGAGTCCTCTCCTGCTGATGTTCAGGTGTATCTCTACTTTAAAGAGTCCTCTCCTGCTGATGTTCAGGTGTATCTCTACTTTAAGAGTCCTCTCCTGCTGATGTTCAGGTGTATCTCTACTTTAAAGAGTCCTCTCCTGCTGATGTTCAGGTGTATCTCTACTTTAAAGAGTCCTCTCCTGCTGAGGTTCACGTGTATCTCTACTTTAAAGAGTCCTCTCCTGCTGAGGTTCAGGTGTATCTCTACTTTAAAGAGTCCTCTCCTGCTGAGGTTCAGGTGTATCTCTACTTTAAAGAGTCCTCTCCTGCTGATGTTCAGGTGTATCTCTACTTTAAAGAGTCCTCTCCTGCTGATGTTCAGGTGTATCTCTACTTTAAAGAGTCCTCTCCTGCTGATGTTCAGGTGTATCTCTACTTTAAAGAGTCCTCTCCTGCTGATGTTCAGGTGTATCTCTACTTTAAAGAGTCCTCTCCTGCTGAGGTTCAGGTGTATCTCTACTTTAAAGAGTCCCCTCCTGCTGATGTTCAGGTGTATCTCTACTTTAAAGAGTCCTCTCCTGCTGATGTTCAGGTGTATATCAGTATGTAGTGTCTCTACTTTAAAGAGTCCTCTCCTGCTGAGGTTCAGGTGTATCTCTACTTTAAAGAGTCCTCTCCTGCTGATGTTCAGGTGTATCTCTACTTTAAAGAGTCCTCTCCTGCTGATGTTCAGGTGTATCTCTACTTTAAAGAGTCCTCTCCTGCTGATGTTCAGGTGTATCTCTACTTTAAAGAGTCCTCTCCTGCTGATGTTCAGGTGTATCTCTACTTTAAAGAGTCCTCTCCTGCTGATGTTCAGGTGTATATCAGTATGTAGTGTCTCTACTTTAAAGAGTCCTCTCCTGCTGATGTTCAGGTGTATATCAGTATGTAGTGTCTCTACTTTAAAGAGTCCTCTCCTGCTGATGTTCAGGTGTATATCAGTATGTCGTGTCTCTACTTTAAAGAGTCCTCTCCTGATAATGTTCAGGTGTATATCAGTATGGAGTATCTCTACTTTAAAGAGTCCTCTCCTGCTGATGTTCAGGTGTATATCAGTATGTAGTGTCTCTACTTTAAAGAGTCCTCTCCTGCTGATGTTCAGGTGTATATCAGTATGTCGTGTCTCTACTTTAAAGAGTCCTCTCCTGCTGATGTTCAGGTGTATATCAGTATGTAGTGTCTCTACTTTAAAGAGTCCTCTCCTGCTGATGTTCAGGTGTATATCAGTATGTAGTGTCTCTACTTTAAAGAGTCCTCTCCTGCTGATGTTCAGGTGTATATCAGTATGTAGTGTCTCTACTTTAAAGAGTCCTCTCCTGCTGATGTTCAGGTGTATATCAGTATGTAGTGTCTCTACTTTAAAGAGTCCTCTCCTGCTGATGTTTAGGTGTATATCAGTATGTAGTGTCTCTACTTTAAAGAGTCCTCTCCTGCTGATGTTCAGGTGTATATCAGTATGTCGTGTCTCTACTTTAAAGAGTCCTCTCCTGCTGATGTTCAGGTGTATATCAGTATGTAGTGTCTCTACTTTAAAGAGTCCTCTCCTGCTGATGTTCAGGTGTATATCAGTATGTAGTGTCTCTACTTTAAAGAGTCCTCTCCTGCTGATGTTCAGGTGTATATCAGTATGTAGTGTCTCTACTTTAAAGAGTCCTCTCCTGCTGATGTTCAGGTGTATATCAGTATGTAGTGTCTCTACTTTAAAGAGTCCTCTCCTGCTGATGTTCAGGTGTATATCAGTATGTAGTGTCTCTACTTTAAAGAGTCCTCTCCTGCTGATGTTCAGGTGTATATCAGTATGTAGTGTCTCTACTTTAAAGAGTCCTCTCCTGCTGATGTTCAGGTGTATATCAGTATGTAGTGTCTCTACTTTAAAGAGTCCTCTCCTGCTGATGTTCAGGTGTATATCAGTATGTAGTGTCTCTACTTTAAAGAGTCCTCTCCTGCTGATGTTCAGGTGTATATCAGTATGTAGTGTCTCTACTTTAAAGAGTCCTCTCCTGCTGATGTTCAGGTGTATATCAGTATGTAGTGTCTCTACTTTAAAGAGTCCTCTCCTGCTGATGTTCAGGTGTATATCAGTATGTAGTGTCTCTACTTTAAAGAGTCCTCTCCTGCTGATGTTCAGGTGTATATCAGTATGTAGTGTCTCTACTTTAAAGAGTCCTCTCCTGCTGATGTTCAGGTGTATATCAGTATGTAGTGTCTCTACTTTAAAGAGTCCTCTCCTGCTGATGTTCAGGTGTATATCAGTATGTAGTGTCTCTACTTTAAAGAGTCCTCTCCTGCTGATGTTCAGGTGTATATCAGTATGTAGTGTCTCTACTTTAAAGAGTCCTCTCCTGCTGATGTTCAGGTGTATATCAGTATGTAGTGTCTCTACTTTAAAGAGTCCTCTCCTGCTGATGTTCAGGTGTATATCAGTATGTAGTGTCTCTACTTTAAAGAGTCCTCTCCTGCTGATGTTCAGGTGTATATCAGTATGTAGTGTCTCTACTTTAAAGAGTCCTCTCCTGCTGATGTTCAGGTGTATATCAGTATGTAGTGTCTCTACTTTAAAGAGTCCTCTCCTGCTGATGTTCAGGTGTATATCAGTATGTAGTGTCTCTACTTTAAAGAGTCCTCTCCTGCTGATGTTCAGGTGTATATCAGTATGTAGTGTCTCTACTTTAAAGAGTCCTCTCCTGCTGATGTTCAGGTGTATATCAGTATGTAGTGTCTCTACTTTAAAGAGTCCTCTCCTGCTGATGTTCAGGTGTATATCAGTATGTAGTGTCTCTACTTTAAAGAGTCCTCTCCTGCTGATGTTCAGGTGTATATCAGTATGTAGTGTCTCTACTTTAAAGAGTCCTCTCCTGCTGATGTTCAGGTGTATATCAGTATGTAGTGTCTCTACTTTAAAGAGTCCTCTCCTGCTGATGTTCAGGTGTATATCAGTATGTAGTGTCTCTACTTTAAAGAGTCCTCTCCTGCTGATGTTCAGGTGTATATCAGTATGTAGTGTCTCTACTTTAAAGAGTCCTCTCCTGCTGATGTTCAGGTGTATATCAGTATGTAGTGTCTCTACTTTAAAGAGTCCTCTCCTGCTGATGTTCAGGTGTATATCAGTATGTAGTGTCTCTACTTTAAAGAGTCCTCTCCTGCTGATGTTCAGGTGTATATCAGTATGTAGTAATCAGGCTGATTTTCAGGGTATCCAGTATTAGTGTCTCTACTTTGGAAAGAGTCCTCTCCTGCTGATGTTCAGGTGTATATCAGTATGTAGTGTCTCTACTTAAAGAGTCCTCTCCTGCTGATGTTCAGGTGTATATCAGTATGTAGTGTCTCTACTTTAAAGAGTCCTCTCCTGCTGATGTTCAGGTGTATATCAGTATGTAGTGTCTCTACTTTAAAGAGTCCTCTCCTGCTGATGTTCAGGTGTATATCAGTATGTAGTGTCTCTACTTTAAAGAGTCCTCTCCTGCTGATGTTCAGGTGTATATCAGTATGTAGTGTCTATACTTTTTAAAGAGTCCTCTCCTGCTGATGTTCAGGTGTATATCAGTATGTAGTGTCTCTACTTAAAGAGTCCTCTCTGCTGATGTTTAGGTGTATCATCAGTATGTAGTGTCTCTACTTTAAAGAGTCCTCATCCTGATGATGTTCAGGTGCTATATCAGCTATGTCGTGTCTCTACTTTAAAGAGTCCTCTCCTGCTGATGTTCAGGGTATATCAGTATGTAGTGGTCTCTACTTTAAAGAGTCCTCTCCTGCTGATGTTCAGGTGTATATCAGTATGTAGTGTCTCTACTTTAAGAGTCCTCTCCTGCTGATGTTCAGGTGTATATCAGTATGTAGTGTCTCACTTTAAAGAGTCCTCTCCTGCTGATGTTCAGGTGTATATCAGTATGTAGTGTTCTCTACTTTAAAGAGTCCTCTCCTGCTGATGTTCAGGTGTATATCAGTATGTAGTGTCTCTACTTTAAAGAGTCCTCTCCTGCTGATGTTCAGGTGTATATCAGTATGTAGGTGTCTCTACTTTAAAGAGTCCCTCTCCTGCGCTGTTCAGGTGTCATATCCAGTATGTAGTGTCTCTACCTTTAAAAGAGTCCTCCTCCTGCTGATGTGTCAGGTGTATATCAGTATGTAGGGTCTCTACTTTAAAGAGTCCTCTCCTGCTGATGTTCAGGTGTATATCAGTATGTAGTGTCTCTACTTTAAAGAGTCCTCCTCCTGCTGATGTTCAGGTGTATATCAGTATGTAGTGTCTCTACTTTAAAGAGTCCTCTCCTGCTGAGTGTTCAGGTGTATATCAGTATGTAGTGTCTCTACTTTAAAGAGTCCTCTCCTCTGCTGCAGTGTATCAGGTGTAATAGTCAGTGTGAAATCAGTAGTGTCTCTACTTTAAAGAGTCCTCTCCTGCTGATGTTCAGGTGTATATCAGTATGTAGTGTCTCTACTTTAAAGAGTCCTCTCCTGCTGATTGTTCAGGTGTATATCAGTATGTAGTGTCTCTACTTTAAAAGAGTCCTCTCCTGCTGATGTTCAGGTGTATATCAGTATGTAGTGGTCTCTACTTTAAAGAGTCCTCTCCTGCTGATGTTCAGGTGTATATCAGTATGTAGTGTCTCTACTTTAAAGAGTCCTCTCCTGCTGATGTTCAGGTGTATATCAGTGTGTAGTGTCTCTACTTTAAAGAGTCCTCTCCTGCTGATGTTCAGGTGTATATCAGTATGTAGTGTCTCTACTTTAAAGAGTCCTCTCCTGCTGATGTTCAGGTGTATATCAGTATGTAGTGTCTCTACTTTAAAGAGTCCTCTCCTGCTGATGTTCAGGTGTATATCAGTATGTAGTGTCTCTACTTTAAAGAGTCCTCTCCTGCTGATGTTCAGGTGTATATCAGTATGTAGTGTCTCTACTTTAAAGAGTCCTCTCCTGCTGATGTTCAGGTGTATATCAGTATGTAGTGTCTCTACTTTAAAGAGTCCTCTCCTGCTGATGTTCAGGTGTATATCAGTATGTAGTGTCTCTACTTTAAAGAGTCCCTCCTGCTGATGTTCAGGTGTATATCAGTATGTAGTGTCTCTACTTTAAAGAGTCCTCTCCTGCTGATGTTCAGGTGTATATCAGTATGTAGTGTCTCTACTTTAAAGAGTCCTCTCCTGCTGATGTTTAGGTGTATATCAGTATGTCGTGTCTCTACTTTAAAGAGTCCTCTCCTGATAATGTTCAGGTGTATATCAGTATGTAGTATCTCTACTTTAAAGAGTCCTCTCCTGCTGATGTTCAGGTGTATATCAGTATGTAGTGTCTCTACTTTAAAGAGTCCTCTCCTGCTGATGTTCAGGTGTATATCAGTATGTCGTGTCTCTACTTTAAAGAGTCCTCTCCTGCTGATGTTCAGGTGTATATCAGTATGTAGTGTCTCTACTTTAAAGAGTCCTCTCCTGCTGATGTTCAGGGTATATCAGTATATCATTTAGTGTCTCTACTTTAAAGAGTCCTCTCCTGCTGATGTTCAGGTGTATATCAGTATGTAGGTCTCTACTTTAAAGAGTCCTCTCTGCTGATGTTCAGGTGTAATCAGTATGTAGTGTCTCTACTTTAAAGAGTCCTCTCCTGCTGATGTTTAGGTGTATATCAGTATATAGTGTCTCTACTTTAAAGAGTCCTCTCCTGCTGATGTTCAGGTGTATATCAGTATGTCGTGTCTTACTTTAAAGAGTCCTCTCCTGCTGATGTTCAGGTGTATATCAGTATGTAGTGTCTCTACTTTAAAGAGTCCTCTCCTGCTGATGTTCAGGTGTATATCAGTATGTAGTGTCTCTACTTAAAGAGTCCTCTCCTGCTGATGTTCAGGTGTATATCAGTATGTAGTGTCTCTACTTTAAAGAGTCCTCTCCTGCTGATGTTCAGGTGTATATCAGTATGTAGTGTCTCTACTTTAAAGAGTCCTCTCCTGCTGATGTTCAGGTGTATATCAGTATGTAGTGTCTCTACTTTAAGAGTCCTCTCCTGCTGATGTTCAGGTGTATATCAGTATGTAGTGTCTCTACTTTAAAGAGTCCTCTCCTGCTGATGTTCAGGTGTATATCAGTATGTAGTGTCTCTACTTTAAAGAGTCCTCTCCTGCTGATGTTCAGGTGTATATCAGTATGTAGTGTCTCTACTTTAAAGAGTCCTCTCTGCTGATGTTCAGGTGTATATCAGTATGTAGTGTCTCTACTTTAAAGAGTCCTCTCCTGCTGATGTTCAGGTGTATATCAGTATGTAGTGTCTCTACTTTAAAGAGTCCTCTCCAGCTGATGTTCAGGTGTATATCAGTATGTAGTGTCTCTACTTTAAAGAGTCCTCTCCTGCTGATGTTCAGGTGTATATCAGTGTGTAGTGTCTCTACTTTAAAGAGTCCTCCTGCTGATGTTCAGGTGTATATCAGTATGTAGTGTCTCTACTTTAAAGAGTCCTCTCCTGCTGATGTTCAGGTGTATATCAGTATGTAGTGTCTCTACTTTAAAGAGTCCTCTCCAGCTGATGTTCAGGTGTATATCAGTATGTAGTGTCTCTACTTTAAAGAGTCCTCTCCTGCTGATGTTCAGGTGTATATCAGTATGTAGTGTCTCTACTTTAAAGAGTCCTCTCCTGCTGATGTTCAGGTGTATATCAGTATGTAGTGTCTCTACTTTAAAGAGTCCTCTCCTGCTGATGTTCAGGTGTATATCAGTATGTAGTGTCTCTACTTTAAAGAGTCCTCTCCTGCTGATGTTCAGGTGTATATCAGTATGTAGTGTCTCTACTTTAAAGAGTCCTCTCCTGCTGATGTTCAGGTGTATATCAGTATGTAGTGTCTCTACTTTAAAGAGTCCTCTCCTGCTGATGGTCAGGTGTATATCAGTATGTAGTGTATCTACTTTAAAGAGTCCTCTCCTGCTGATGTCCAGGTGTATATCAGTATGTAGTGTCTCTACTTTAAAGAGTCCTCTCCTGCTGATGTTCAGGTGTATATCAGTATGTAGTGTCTCTATTTTAAAGAGTCCTCTCCTGCTGATGTTCAGGTGTATATCAGTATGTAGTGTCTCTACTTTAAAGAGTCCTCTCCTGCTGATGTTCAGGTGTATATCAGTATGTCGTGTCTCTACTTTAAAGAGTCCTCTCCTGATAATGTTCAGGTGTATATCAGTATGTAGTATCTCTACTTTAAAGAGTCCTCTCCTGCTGATGTTCAGGTGTATATCAGTATGTAGTGTCTCTACTTTAAAGAGTCCTCTCCTGCTGATGTTCAGGTGTATATCAGTATGTCGTGTCTCTACTTTAAAGAGTCCTCTCCTGCTGATGTTCAGGTGTATATCAGTATGTAGTGTCTCTACTTTAAAGAGTCCTCTCCTGCTGATGTTCAGGTGTATATCAGTATGTCGTGTCTCTACTTTAAAGAGTCCTCTCCTGCTGATGTTCAGGTGTATATCAGTATGTAGTGTCTCTACTTTAAAGAGTCCTCTCCTGCTGATGTTCAGGTGTATATCAGTATGTAGTGTCTCTACTTTAAAGAGTCCTCTCCTGCTGATGTTCAGGTGTATATCAGTGTAGTGTCTCTACTTTAAAGAGTCCTCTCCTGCTGATGTTCAGGTGTATATCAGTATGTAGTGTCTCTACTTTAAAGAGTCCTCTCCTGCTGATGTTCAGGTGTATATCAGTATGTAGTGTCTCTACTTTAAAGAGTCCTCTCCTGCTGATGTTCAGGTGTATATCAGTATGTAGTGTCTCTACTTTAAAGAGTCCTCTCCTGCTGATGTTCAGGTGTATATCAGTATGTAGTGTCTCTACTTTAAAGAGTCCTCTCCTGCTGATGTTCAGGTGTATATCAGTATGTAGTGTCTCTACTTTAAAGAGTCCTCTCCTGCTGATGTTCAGGTGTATATCAGTATGTAGTATCTCTACTTTAAAGAGTCCTCTCCTGCTGATGTTCAGGTGTATATCAGTATGTCGTGTCTCTACTTTAAAGAGTCCTCTCCTGATAATGTTCAGGTGTATATCAGTATGTAGTATCTCTACTTTAAAGAGTCCTCTCCTGCTGATGTTCAGGTGTATATCAGTATGTAGTGTCTCTACTTTAAAGAGTCCTCTCCTGCTGATGTTCAGGTGTATATCAGTATGTCGTGTCTCTACTTTAAAGAGTCCTCTCCTGCTGATGTTCAGGTGTATATCAGTATGTAGTGTCTCTACTTTAAAGAGTCCTCTCCTGCTGATGTTCAGGTGTATATCAGTATGTAGTGTCTCTACTTTAAAGAGTCCTCTCCTGCTGATGTTCAGGTGTATATCAGTATGTAGTGTCTCTACTTTAAAGAGTCCTCTCCTGCTGATGTTCAGGTGTATATCAGTATGTGTGTCTCTACTTTAAAGAGTCCTCTCCTGCTGATGTTTAGGTGTATATCAGTATGTAGTGTCTCTACTTTAAAGAGTCCTCTCCTGCTGATGTTCAGGTGTATATCAGTATGTCGTGTCTCTACTTTAAAGAGTCCTCTCCTGCTGATGTTCAGGTGTATATCAGTATGTAGTGTCTACTTTAAAGAGTCCTCTCCTGCTGATGTTCAGGTGTATATCAGTATGTAGTGTCTCTACTTTAAAGAGTCCTCTCCTGCTGATGTTCAGGTGTATATCAGTATGTAGTGTCTCTACTTTAAAGAGTCCTCTCCTGCTGATGTTCAGGTGTATATCAGTATGTAGTGTCTCTACTTTAAAGAGTCCTCTCCTGCTGATGTTCAGGTGTATATCAGTATGTAGTGTCTCTACTTTAAAGAGTCCTCTCCTGCTGATGTTCAGGTGTATATAAGTATGTAGTGTCTCTACTTTAAAGAGTCCTCTCCTGCTGATGTTCAGGTGTATATCAGTATGTAGTGTCTCTACTTTAAAGAGTCCTCTCCTGCTGATGTTCAGGTGTATATCAGTATGTAGTGTACTCTACTTTAAAGAGTCCTCTCCTGCTGATGTTCAGGTGTATATCAGTATGTAGTGTCTCTACTTTAAAGAGTCCTCTCCTGCTGATGTTCAGGTGTATATCAGTATGTAGTGTCTCTACTTTAAGAGTCCCCTCCTGCTGATGTTCAGGTGTATATCAGTATGTAGTGTCTCTACTTTAAAGAGTTCCTCTCCTGCTGATGTTCAGGTGTATATCAGTATGTAGTGTCTCTACTTTAAAGAGTCCTCTCCTGCTGATGTTCAGGTGTATATCAGTATGTAGTGTCTCTACTATTAAAGAGGTCCTCTCCTGCTGAGGTTCAGGTGTATATCAGTATGTAGTGTCTCTACTTTAAAGAGTCCTCTCCCTGCTGATGTTCAGGGTGTATATCAGTATGTAGGATCTCTACTTTTAAAGAGTCCTCTCCTGCTGATGTTCAGGTGTAATTCAGTATGTAAGTGTCTCTACTTTAAAGAGTCCTCTCCTGCTGATGTTCAGGTGTATATCAAATATTAAGTGCTCTACTTTAAAGAGTCCTCTCCTGCTGATGTTCCGGTGTATCTTCTACTTTAAAGAGTCCTCTCCTGCTGATGTTCAGTGTATCTCTACTTTAAAGAGTCTCTACCTAGTCCTCTCCTGCTGAGTTCAGGTGTATATCAAGTAAATGTAGTGTCTCTACTTTAAAGAGTCCTCTCCTGCTGATGTTCACTGTATATCAGGTAGTAGTCTCACTTTAAAGAGTCCTCTCCCTGATAGTTCAGGTGATATCAGGTGTAGTGTCCTCTACTTTAAAGAGTCCTCTCCTGCTGATGTTCAGGTGTATATCAGTATGTAGTGTCTCTACTTTAAAGAGTCCTCTCCTGCTGATGTTCAGGTGTATATCAGTATGTAGTGTCTCTACTTTAAAGAGTCCTCTCCTGCTGATGTTCAGGTGTATATCAGTATGTAGTGTCTCTACTTTAAAGAGTCCTCTCCTGCTGATGTTCAGGTGTATATCAGTATGTAGTGTCTCTACTTTAAAAGAGTTCCTCTCCTGCTGATGGTCAGGTGTATATCAGTATGTAGTGTCTCTACTTTAAAGAGTCCTCTCCTGCTGATGTTCATGGCTGTATATCAGTATGTAGTGTCTCTACTTAAAGAGTCCTCTCCTGCTGATGTTCAGGTGTATATCAGTATGTAGTGTCTCTACTTTAAGAGTCCTCTCCTGCTGATGTTCAGGTGTATATCAGTATGTAGTGTCTCTACTTTAAAGAGTCCTCTCCTGCTGATGTTCAGGTGTATATCAGTATGTAGTGTCTCTACTTTAAAGAGTCCTCTCCTGCTGATGTTCAGGTGTATATCAGTATGTAGTGTCTCTACTTTAAAGAGTCCTCTCCTGCTGATGTTCAGGTGTATAGTCAGTATGTAGTGTCTCTACTTTAAAGAGTCCTCTCCTGCTGATGTTCAGGTGTATATCAGTATGTAGTGTCTCTACTTTAAAGAGTCCTCTCCTGCTTGATGTTCAGGTGTATATCAGTATGTAGTTTCTCTACTTTAAAGAGTCCTCTCCTGCTGATGTTCAGGTGTATATCAGTATGTAGTGTCTCTACTTTAAAGAGTCCTCTCCTGCTGATGTTCAGGTGTATATCAGTATGTAGTGTCTCTACTTTAAAGAGTCCTCTCCTGCTGATGTTCAGGTGTATATCAGTATGTAGTGTCTCTACTTTAAAGAGTCCTCTCCTGCTGATGTTCAGGTGTATATCAGTATGTAGTGTCTCTACTTTAAAGAGTCCTCTCCTGCTGATGTTCAGGTGTATATCAGTATGTAGTGTCTCTACTTTAAAGAGTCCTCTCCTGCTGATGTTCAGGTGTATATCAGTATGTAGTGTCTCTACTTTAAAGAGTCCTCTCCTGCTGATGTTCAGGTGTATATCAGTATGTAGTGTCTCTACTTTAAAGAGTCCTCTCCTGCTGATGTTCAGGTGTATATCAGTATGTAGTGTCTCTACTTTAAAGAGTCCTCTCCTGCTGATGTTCAGGTGTATATCAGTATGTAGTGTCTCTACTTTAAAGAGTCCTCTCCTGCTGATGTTCAGGTGTATATCAGTGTGTAGTGTCTCTACTTTAAAGAGTCCTCTCCTGCTGATGTTCAGGTGTATATCAGTATGTAGTGTCTCTACTTTAAAGAGTCCTCTCCTGCTGATGTTCAGGTGTATATCAGTATGTAGTGTCTCTACTTTAAAGAGTCCTCTCCAGCTGATGTTCAGGTGTATATCAGTATGTAGTGTCTCTACTTTAAAGAGTCCTCTCCTGCTGATGTTCAGGTGTATATCAGTATGTAGTGTCTCTACTTTAAAGAGTCCTCTCCTGCTGATGTTCAGGTGTATATCAGTATGTAGTGTCTCTACTTTAAAGAGTCCTCTCCTGCTGATGTTCAGGTGTATATCAGTATGTAGTGTCTCTACTTTAAAGAGTCCTCTCCTGCTGATGTTCAGGTGTATATCAGTATGTAGTGTCTCTACTTTAAAGAGTCCTCTCCTGCTGATGTTCAGGTGTATATCAGTATGTAGTGTCTCTACTTTAAAGAGTCCTCTCCTGCTGATGTCAGGTGTATATCAGTATGTAGTGTATCTACTTTAAAGAGTCCTCTCCTGCTGATGTTCAGGTGTATATCAGTATGTCGTGTCTCTACTTTAAAGAGTCCTCTCCTGCTGATGTTCAGGTGTATATCAGTATGTAGTGTCTCTACTTTAAAGAGTCCTCTCCTGCTGATGTTCAGGTGTATATCAGTATGTAGTGTCTCTACTTTAAAGAGTCCTCTCCTGCTGATGTTCAGGTGTATATCAGTATGTAGTGTCTCTACTTTAAAGAGTCCTCTCCTGCTGATGTTCAGGTGTATATCAGTATGTAGTGTCTCTACTTTAAAGAGTCCTCTCCTGCTGATGTTCAGGTGTATATCAGTATGTAGTTGTCTCTACTTTAAAGAGTCCTCTCCTGCTGATGTTCAGGTGTATATCAGTATGTAGTGTCTCTACTTTAAAGAGTCCTCTCCTGCTGATGTTCAGGTGTATATCAGTATGTAGTGTCTCTACTTTAAAGAGTCCTCTCCTGCTGATGTTCAGGTGTATATCAGTATGTAGTGTCTCTACTTTAAAGAGTCCTCTCCTGCTGATGTTCAGGTGTATATCAGTATGTAGTGTCTCTACTTTAAAGAGTCCTCTCCTGCTGATGTTCGGTGTATATCAGTATGTAGTTCTCTACTTAAAGAGTCCTCTCCTGCTGATGTTCAGGTGTATATCAGTATGTAGTGTCTCTACTTTAAAGAGTCCTCTCCTGCTGATGTTCAGGATGTATATCAGTATGTAGTGTCTCTACTTTAAAGAGTCCTCTCCTGCTGATGTTCAGGTGTATATCAGTAATGTAGTGTCTCTACTTTAAAGAGTCCTCTCCTGCTGATGTTCAGGTGTATATCAGTATGTAGTGTCTCTACTTTAAAGAGTCCTCTCCTGCTGATGTTCAGGTGTATATCAGTATGTAGTGTCTCTACTTTAAAGAGTCCTCTCCTGCTGATGTTCAGGTGTATATCAGTATGTAGTTTCTCTACTTTAAAGAGTCCTCTCCTGCTGATGTTCAGGTGTATATCAGTATGTAGTGTCTCTACTTTAAAGAGTCCTCTCCTGCTGATGTTCAGGTGTATATCAGTATGTAGTGTCTCTACTTTAAAGAGTCCTCTCCTGCTGATGTTCAGGTGTATATCAGTATGTAGTGTCTCTACTTTAAAGAGTCCTCTCCTGCTGATGTTCAGGTGTATATCAGTATGTAGTGTCTCTACTTTAAAGAGTCCTCTCCTGCTGATGTTCAGGTGTATATCAGTATGTAGTGTCTCTACTTTAAAGAGTCCTCTCCTGCTGATGTTCAGGTGTATATCAGTATGTAGTGTCTCTACTTTAAAGAGTCCTCTCCTGCTGATGTTCAGGTGTATATCAGTATGTAGTGTCTCTACTTTAAAGAGTCCTCTCCTGCTGATGTTCAGGTGTATATCAGTATGTAGTGTCTCTACTTTAAAGAGTCCTCTCCTGCTGATGTTCAGGTGTATATCAGTATGTAGTGTCTCTACTTTAAAGAGTCCTCTCCTGCTGATGTTCAGGTGTATATCAGTATGTAGTGTCTCTACTTTAAAGAGTCCTCTCCTGCTGATGTTCAGGTGTATATCAGTATGTAGTGTCTCTACTTTAAAGAGTCCTCTCCTGCTGATGTTCAGGTGTATATCAGTATGTAGTGTCTCTACTTTAAAGAGTCCTCTCCTGCTGATGTTCAGGTGTATCAGTAGTATTCAGCCTCTCTGCTATGTTGTTAGTATGTAGTGTCTCTACTTTAAAGAGTCCTCTCCTGCTGATGTTCAGGTGTATATCAGTATGTAGTGTCTCTACTTTAAAGAGTCCTCTCCTGCTGATGTTCAGGTGTATATCAGTATGAAGTGTCTCTACTTTAAAGAGTCCTCTCCTGCTGATGTTCAGGTGTATATCAGTATGTAGTGTCTCTACTTTAAAGAGTCCTCTCCTGCTGATGTTCAGGTGTATATCAGTATGTAGTGTCTCTACTTTAAAGAGTCCTCTCCTGCTGATGTTCAGGTGTATATCAGTATGTAGTGTCTCTACTTTAAAGAGTCCTCTCCTGCTGATGTTCAGGTGTATATCAGTATGTAGTGTCTCTACTTTAAAGAGTCCTCTCCTGCTGATGTTCAGGTGTATATCAGTATGTAGTGTCTCTACTTTAAAGAGTCCTCTCCTGCTGATGTTCAGGTGTATATCAGTATGTAGTGTCTCTACTTTAAAGAGTCCTCTCCTGCTGATGTTCAGGTGTATATCAGTATGTAGTGTCTCTACTTTAAAGAGTCCTCTCCTGCTGATGTTCAGGTGTATATCAGTATGTAGTGTCTCTACTTTAAAGAGTCCTCTCCTGCTGATGTTCAGGTGTATATCAGTATGTAGTGTCTCTACTTTAAAGAGTCCTCTCCTGCTGATGTTCAGGTGTATATCAGTATGTAGTGTCTCTACTTTAAAGAGTCCTCTCCTGCTGATGTTCAGGTGTATATCAGTATGTAAGTGTCTCTACTTTAAAGAGTCCTCTCCTGCTGATGTTCAGGTGTATATCAGTATGTAAGTGTCTCTACTTTAAAGAGTCCTCTCCTGCTGATGTTCAGGTGTATATCAGTATGTAGTGTCTCTACTTTAAAGAGTCCTCTCCTGCTGATGTTCAGGTGTATATCAGTATGTAGTGTCTCTACTTTAAAGAGTCCTCTCCTGCTGATGTTCAGGTGTATATCAGTATGTAGTGTCTCTACTTTAAAGAGTCCTCTCCTGCTGATGTTCAGGTGTATATCAGTATGTAGTGTCTCTACTTTAAAGAGTCCTCTCCTGCTGATGTTCAGGTGTATATCAGTATGTAGTGTCTCTACTTTAAAGAGTCCTCTCCTGCTGATGTTCAGGTGTATATCAGTATGTAGTGTCTCTACTTTAAAGAGTCCTCTCCTGCTGATGTTCAGGTGTATATCAGTATGTAGTGTCTCTACTTTAAAGAGTCCTCTCCTGCTGATGTTCAGGTGTATATCAGTATGTAGTGTCTCTACTTTAAAGAGTCCTCTCCTGCTGATGTTCAGGTGTATATCAGTATGTAGTGTCTCTACTTTAAAGAGTCCTCTCCTGCTGATGTTCAGGTGTATATCAGTATGTAGTGTCTCTACTTTAAAGAGTCCTCTCCTGCTGATGTTCAGGTGTATATCAGTATGTAGTGTCTCTACTTTAAAGAGTCCTCTCCTGCTGATGTTCAGGTGTATATCAGTATGTAGTGTCTCTACTTTAAAGAGTCCTCTCCTGCTGATGTTCAGGTGTATATCAGTATGTAGTGTCTCTACTTTAAAGAGTCCTCTCCTGCTGATGTTCAGGTGTATATCAGTATGTAGTGTCTCTACTTTAAAGAGTCCTCTCCTGCTGATGTTCAGGTGTATATCAGTATGTAGTGTCTCTACTTTAAAGAGTCCTCTCCTGCTGATGTTCAGGTGTATATCAGTATGTAGTGTCTCTACTTTAAAGAGTCCTCTCCTGCTGATGTTCAGGTGTATATCAGTATGTAGTGTCTCTACTTTAAAGAGTCCTCTCCTGCTGATGTTCAGGTGTATATCAGTATGTAGTGTCTCTACTTTAAAGAGTCCTCTCCTGCTGATGTTCAGGTGTATATCAGTATGTAGTGTCTCTACTTTAAAGAGTCCTCTCCTGCTGATGTTCAGGTGTATATCAGTATGTAGTGTCTCTACTTTAAAGAGTCCTCTCCTGCTGATGTTCAGGTGTATATCAGTATGTAGTGTCTCTACTTTAAAGAGTCCTCTCCTGCTGATGTTCAGGTGTATATCAGTATGTAGTGTCTCTACTTTAAAGAGTCCTCTCCTGCTGATGTTCAGGTGTATATCAGTATGTAGTGTCTCTACTTTAAAGAGTCCTCTCCTGCTGATGTTCAGGTGTATATCAGTATGTAGTGTCTCTACTTTAAAGAGTCCTCTCCTGCTGATGTTCAGGTGTATATCAGTATGTAGTGTCTCTACTTTAAAGAGTCCTCTCCTGCTGATGTTCAGGTGTATATCAGTATGTAAGTGTCTCTACTTTAAAGAGTCCTCTCCTGCTGATGTTCAGGTGTATATCAGTATGTAGTGTCTCTACTTTAAAGAGTCCTCTCCTGCTGATGTTCAGGTGTATATCAGTATGTAGTGTCTCTACTTTAAAGAGTCCTCTCCTGCTGATGTTCAGGTGTATATCAGTATGTAGTGTCTCTACTTTAAAGAGTCCTCTCCTGCTGATGTTCAGGTGTATATCAGTATGTAGAGTCTCTACTTTAAAGAGTCCTCTCCTGCTGATGTTCAGGTGTATATCAGTATGAAGTGTCTCTACTTTAAAGAGTCCTCTCCTGCTGATGTTCAGGTGTATATCAGTATGAAGTGTCTCTACTTTAAAGAGTCCTCTCCTGCTGATGTTCAGGTGTATATCAGTATGTAGTGTCTCTACTTTAAAGAGTCCTCTCCTGCTGATGTTCAGGTGTATATCAGTATGTAGTGTCTCTACTTTAAAGAGTCCTCTCCTGCTGATGTTCAGGTGTATATCAGTATGTAGTGTCTCTACTTTAAAGAGTCCTCTCCTGCTGATGTTCAGGTGTATATCAGTATGTAGTGTCTCTACTTTAAAGAGTCCTCTCCTGCTGATGTTCAGGTGTATATCAGTATGTAGTGTCTCTACTTTAAAGAGTCCTCTCCTGCTGATGTTCAGGTGTATATCAGTATGTAGTGTCTCTACTTTAAAGAGTCCTCTCCTGCTGATGTTCAGGTGTATATCAGTATGTAGTGTCTCTACTTTAAAGAGTCCTCTCCTGCTGATGTCCAGGTGTATATATATGCATAAAATGGAAATACTCAAGTTAAGTACAAGTAGTACCTCGAAAAGTTACTTAATTACAGTACTCGAGTACTTCCCACCTCTGAGTGATCCATGTGTTTGTTAATATGCACACGGAGAGTCTGCAGGTTTCATTTGTTTATTTTCTGTAAAATAATATGAAGTACAGTCTCTTTAAAAATGTCTCTGCTTTAAAACATATTCATATTTACAACACTCAACATTCCCAGGTTATTTATTACAAGGTTCAAATAAACATCTGAAAACAACAACAACAACAAAAGAGTCAATTTATTATTCGAAAACAAAGCATCAGACGCAGGACGCTCAGTTTAAAAAAAGACGTGGAAACTGATAACAATACGAGAGAAGCTAAAAGCATACATGATAGAAAATATGAAAAATATGAAATATGGCCTTTAACCACACACACACACACACACACACACACACACACACACACACACACACACACACACACACACACACACACACACACACACACACACACACACACACACACACACACACACACACACACACACTTAAATATACTGTATTTACTTTTTAACATATCTGAGGAATTATATACAGACAGACTTTGGATTAAAAAATAAAACGCCTATAGTCAGAATAACATTAATAATAATGATACTTTTCTACCTTTAGTTAGATAAAAATATGTTGCTCTGCTCGGACAGGAAGTGCAGGTAAGAGAGGAGGCGGGGCTAAGGGCTGTCAGTCACAGTGACCCCCGGGGTTAAAGGGCAATCCCACCAAAAGCTTGTTGTTGAATAAAGTTTACAGAAAGTCTGTCCTGTACTTCGTGGAGTCAACTTTCATCATCCATCGATCTGCCGTTTAATCTCGTGTACTTTTGGTCGAAAGTTGATCCAAAAAAAGTCAAATTTCCCATTTTATTTACTTCATAATTATCAAAAACAAACAGATATTCTCCCCAGAATTAATATATCTTATAAAGAAGATCAGCGCCACTCTGGGTGTTTCTCAAGGTCGAGGAAAGCTGCTTCAGAGCCACTATTTCAAGGACGCTACGTCATCGCCGAAGGACTGCTCCAATGTCCAGGATCCTTGGAATTCTACCGAGGACTGAGTCCTTCGTTGCGGGAAATTTCGAGGCTGCACATGTGTATCCTCCGCGGTCTTAAAATCCCCACAATGCTTTGCGCACGGACCAGTTTCCCAAATCTGTGGCGGAAAATGGAAGGCGGGGCCTCTCACATGACGCACACTTGCTAGCATGTTCCATTCTTCGTTCTCCGAATGCCACGAAGGATTCTTGCCTAGCCTCTGAAGGACCTGACTCGGAAGACATGTCCTACCAAGGAAGCGTCCTCGACATTGAGAAACACCCTCAATCTTTTTAGAAAAAAACATTGGAATATTATATTTAAAACAGAGAGGGGTACAAAGCATCACCAAGTAACTCTCTGGCTTTATTTAGGCTTCAAAGCCAACTGAGAAGACAAGTGGCAGATGAATGAAAACAGTGTTCAGTTTCAGCCTTAGATCCAGATTTAGATGTCACACGAGTCGTTATCTGTTGGCATCTGGAGATAAACGTTGGGGGGGATTGCCCTTAGAGAACCTGAAGCGAGAAAGCTTTCAAACAGGACCAAGTATGCAGATTTGTACACGTTAATATGTTTCAGCAACAGATGCCGTTAACATTCAGTTTCATCATTTAAATGCATAATGTTTTATATAAGAAAAGTCGGCGACTCCAGGCGGGTGCAGGCGAAAGAAACATGGCTGCAGATTTACTTCCAAACACTCGCAGAACAAGGGTTACCAAAACATGCTTTAAAGGTCACCTATTATATTAATCCTCTTCCTCATGTCTCTTCTTCATCAACATGTGTCCCCTCTTCTTCATGTCTCTTCTACATCAACATGTGTCCCCTCTTCCTCATGTCTCTTCTTCATCAACATGTGTCCCCTCTTCTTCATGTCTCTTCTACATCAACATGTGTCCCCTCTTCTTCATGTCTCTTCTACATCAACATGTGTCCCCTCTTCTCCATGTCTCTTCTTCATCAACATGTGTCCCCTCTTCTTCATGTCTCTTCTACATCAACATGTGTCCCCTCTTCTTCGTGTCTCTTCTACATCAACATGTGTCCCCTCTTCTTCTTGTCTCTTCTACATCAACATGTGTCCCCTCTTCTCCACGTCTCTTCTACATCAACATGTGTCTCCTCTTCTTCATGTCTCTTCTACATCAACATGTCTCTCCTAAATCAACATGTGTCCCCTCTTCTTCATGTCTCTTCTACATCAACATGTCTCTCCTACATCAACATGTGTCCCCTCTTCTCCATGTCTCTTCTTCATCAACATGTGTCCCCTCTTCTTCATGTCTCTTCTACATCAACATGTCTCTCCTACATCAACATGTGTCCCCTCTTCTTCGTGTCTCTTCTTCATCAACATGTGTCCCCTCTTCTTCATGTCTCTTCTACATCAACATGTGTCCCCTCTTCTCCATGTCTCTTCTACATCAACATGTGTCCCCTCTTCTTCATGTCTCTTCTACATCAACATGTGTCCCCTCTTCTCCATGTCTCTTCTACATCAACATGTGTCCCCTCTTCTTCATGTCTCTTCTACATCAACATGTGTCCCCTCTTCCTCATGTCTCTTCTACATCAACATGTGTCCCCTCTTCTTCTTGTCTCTTCTACATCAACATGTGTCCCCTCTTCTTCATGTCTCTCCTACATCAACATGTGTCCCCTCTTCTCCATGTCTCTTCTACATCAACATGTGTCCCCTCTTCTTCATGTCTCTTCTACATCACCATGTGTCCCCTCTTCTCCATGTCTCTTCTACATCAACATGTGTCCCCTCTTCTTCATGTCTCTTCTACATCACCATGTGTCCCCTCTTCTCCATGTCTCTTCTACATCAACATGTGTCCCCTCTTCTTCATGTCTCTTCTACATCACCATGTGTCCCCTCTTCTTCATGTCTCTTCTACATCAACATGTGTCCCCTCTTCTTCATGTCTCTTCTACATCAACATGTGTCCCCTCTGTGGAAAGAGACTCTTAAAGTTTCAGGAACAAAGATTCTCTCTCTTTTTGATCCATTTCTATAAAAACCTGTCTGAAAATGAGCTGATCAGATTTTGTCCACTTGATGATGTCATCACGATGTTTTGTCTTGTGTAACCATTAGCCAATCAGCAACCAAGGTAACCCCCCCCCCTTATCACCTGAACCTCCTCCTAGAGCACCATTGAGTTCTTTGTAACCAAATGTCTCTCAGAGGGGCGTGGGGAGGGGCTCCTTATTTTCATCTAAAGTAACAGACAGAGAATCAGCAGAGAAACAGGGCTGAAACAGAGGGGATTATGGGTAATGCTGCAATGATCTGTTTGGTGTTTCAGCCAATCAGAGACAGGCTCTGGATATATCTGAGACCTGTGACATATTGATGAAGAAGAGGATAATAGAGGACCTTTAAGAACAAGCAGGCTCAGGAAAGTGAAGATTTGACGGTGACGTAGAAGACGCCGGAGAAACACCCGAGCTTCTTTTTGGTGATTCTGGTGGAAAATTCAACGATTCGTTATAAAGATATTTAAATCAATGATTCCCAACTTTTCTTTGGACAAAAATATGATTTGTTGGAAACCAAAGTGTGGCCGGTTTTTCCTGCTTCACAACAAACTCATGACTAATTTTTTAAATATATCAATTAAGGATATTTACTTCATATTCCTGTGGAAAGTATATTTGTGTATACATTTTCTTTCTACCTTCAAATGTAGTTTTTAAATACTGCAGTGTCTGTTGTTGTGGTTTTCCTTTGTTGTCTTTCTAATGATGTCGAAAACAATTAGAAAATCAATTAAATCAATCAATAAGAAACTTGTAATGCGAGCTTCTCCGATTGATTTGTGTTTTTAGAAAAAGGCAAAAATCGTTAGGATATTTTTCTCAGAAATACTTTATAACATCCGAGCAAAAAAAACGAAATTCTAAACCAAATGTCGTTTAATTGTAACATCATTTTACACCAAAATCACCAAAAAAACGTTGAAACAGAATCGATGTACGTCCGTCTCTTGCGTCTGAAGAGCACGAGGTCACAGTCATCACCTGGATTTGAATTACTGATTCAATTCAGAAAATATACATTCGTCCATTTTGACCGTCTTTCTGTGGCTTCTTTAAAGCATATATTAATACGACGTGTTACTCGTGAGCGAGGAGGAGGAGTTTAATGGGGGGGGGGACATCATGATTAAGTCACTTGAGAAGCAGCAGCATATCGGGGGCTTTACACTGAACACACCTTTAACCTGCTCTCCATCGACCGACCGTACCCTCCTTTATTCTGAGGACTGTCGGAGCTTTCATTAAAAAAATATACAGACCTCTGAGTCATGGCTGAGTTCCTGTCAACGTGGCTGAGTTCCTGTCAACGTGGCTGAGTTCCTGTCAACGTGGCTGAGTTCCTGTCAACGTGGCGGAGTTCCTGTCAACGTGGCTGAGTTCCTGTCAACGTGGCTGAGTTCCTGTCAACGTGGCTGAGTTCCTGTCAACGTGGCGGATAAAGCGGAGGAACCTGAACTATCCGGCGCACACGTCCCTGCAACAGTCGGACCGATCGTCACGATGCATATTTTCTCGATCTTACAAGCACTGCTGGTTTTACAGACTTTTCTTTTCTTTACTTAAAGCCGACATGTTTTTTGCATTTTACGCGAGTGCATTTTCCATTGACATGCAGATTGTACAAGCTAATGCCGTAAACAATAAGAGAAGCGCTGAGTCTCAATCCGGATACTTCCTTCAGAACGCTGTTATTAGCAAGCTAGCTAGTTAGCAACGATTGTTTGAGCTACCAGATCCTTCCAGGCTGCTGAGTTAAACCCAGATAATGATCGGGGCTTCTTTTGGACACGAGTATAGTGGTACATTACGCCCTTATTCAGGCATCTTACCAAAAACTAATTCAATAAAACCATTGACTTCCAGATAAGGGGACAGGAAGTGCTGACTCATGTCTGTGTGTGAGGACTTATTCCTTCACCTCGTATTAACCCAAATTAGGGATTGCTTCTTTGTTTGACCACAGTATTGTAGTATGTTTTGAATAGTGAAGTCATATCGTATGTTTTTTTGTACAGTGCTTTGTTCACCGGAGCATTCGCGGCTTAGCTTCAGCTACGTAGCCAAGATGGCGGTTGTCGTTGAGCGTGACATGTGACCAGCTCCATCCGGTACTCTCAGTGCATTTTGCTGTACTTCGCATTGGGATGCACTAAACAGCTGGTGTAAGACGAACAGAAGGACGCGAATCGAGACACAGCAACGGGTTTTTCTTGACTTCAAGCGTTGCGAGAGCTTTTTTGAGTTAAGTGCCTTTGATGGTCCAGGAGAGAAATGTCCTCGGAGGTTTGACGTCTCTCGTGGGTTTCCTCCTCCTCACTTGAAGCGGTCGGATCTGAAGGAGTCCTCCACGGCGGGGTCGGCCAGCATCAGATCCCCGTCCAGCATGTCCAGAGCCAGAGGGTCCATCCGGAGCGGGTCGTCCAGAGAGAAGGGGTCCATCTCGAAGCCCGGGACGTGAGACAGAGCGCTGGTGATCTCTTTAGAGAGGCCAGGGGGGGAGTCTCCTGCAGAAGGAGGGAGGAAGGGAAACACTGAATGTCCTCTTCCAACATGAGAGTAGCATGATAACAAAGGTATCCCAACAGCAGCTGTGAACATGACAGGATGTGTGATTACCTAGAAGAGCATCAGGACTGTTTGAGGCAGATGATAGCTATGTGATTAACATGATGATTCAGCCTCTATGGAGAGAGACATCAAGCATGCTCATTTCTGACGTGGAGCTAATCTGAAGTAAACATTGAATACTGCTTTCTATTCCTCCATCTTGTGACTGTGTAACTCCCTCTCTTGGATATCAGCATGTGAAGGACACTGCTCAGGAACTAGTCTCTGTATGTGATGACTCCTTCCATTCTGGAGAGGATCACAGATACATGGATCCTGAGGATCACAGATACATGGATCCTGAGGTTCAAGCTCAAGCCGGAGACTAGGGAGAGTTTTCTAACAGTAGAACAAGAAATCAGGAAAACTGATTTAATGACTGACACTGTGTGAGCTCAGCGTTTGTGAAAAATGGTTCTAGACCAGTGCTTCTCAAAGTGTGGTCCGCGGCCCACTGGTGGTCCGTGAGCGCCCCCTAGTGGTCCGTGAGTATATTGGTGACATTTCACATTTGAAATAAATAAATACATTTGAGTTTTCCGCACTCTCCCGGGAATATCTCCGCAATGGAGCGAGCTTACGTGCTTGGTATGAAAAAGTTTGAGAGACACTGTTCTCGACAGTCAGAGATTTAAAACCTTTTTGGCTTTTGAAACCTCAAGTAGCATTGTAAATTGCATGAAAATGATCAGCTGTTTAGTTTGATGTATGTTTGACAGTGTGCGTGAGGACCCCAGGAAGAATAGCCGATGCTCATGCTAGTGCTAATGGGGATCTGGAGTTGCTCTTTGTTTAACCAGATCCAAATCTCTCATTCACTCATTTGTATTTGTTGTTTTCAGGTGGAAGATTTAAACTTTTTCATACCAAGGACCACTTAACCAATAAAAAAACACTCTCGGACCCCCTGACTCCCCAAATATCCAGAAACAATAGGCCTGCTTACCACTGCAACAGTAGGCCTACATAACAGCCTAATAATGACAGCTTAACCTTCTCTACATCGCCTCGTTCACACATTAAATCAACAATACAACTACAGATTACATAAGCCTTTCGTTCAAAAGCAATTTTTTCACATGTTAGGCTCGCCTGGGCTTTTTGTTCACATGAACCTTGGTGACCATCGGCTGGCCTGCATGGTCTGCCCGACAACAGCCTCTGATCATCAACAGACTCCATGCAATGCTTCATCCGATGCATATATTACATAATAATCTCTATCTCACCCCTAACTCATCTAAATCTACTTCCAGCACGGATACATGTTCATAAAATACATCCATTGTTTGTTCGATATGCTTCTTGAAATCTAAAATAAAACACATCGTTTTTCTAGAACAGATTACAAATCGCCGGAAAATGTTACAAACACGTGGCAACATGTGTGGCGAAGGTGTGGCGCTGGGCTATATCATGCAATCAAAAGTGAAACTTAAGCTCGTTCCATTGCGGAGATATTCCCGCGAGAGTGCGGAAAACTTAAATAAATGTATTTCAAATGTGAAATGTTACCAATATATTCACGGACCACTAGGGGGCGCTCTCGTACCACTTTGAGAAACACTGTGATAGGCCAGCATAATGCACACTGCCTCTATTCTGTATATCTGTATATTAACCAGGGTCAGGAACAACACGGAGCGGACTCGGCGCTGAAACGCTGCCCATCAGGGTAAACCCACCGGTGAGGATGATGTTGGGCACGTTGTGGCGGCCGTCCCCCCCGCAGTAGTTCAGGTTCTGGGGGTCCTGCAGGTCCAGAGGCCCCTGGCTGTTGCAGGGAAACTGGTTCTTATCGGAGCTCAGAGCGTGGTTCAGAGAGAGACAGTCGCCCTGGCTCTCTGCGGAAAACTGTCAGATCAGAGGAACAGGGGTAATAAAGTCAGACTGAAGCTCCATCGTCACGTTGAATACAGGCTGTTTGAGACATGATTGGTTTCATGATGGAGATGATCCTTTTAGTTTTCACCTCACATTGAGTATTGCATGATGAGCTGTTTTTTAAATGTATGTTTGACTGTGTGTGTGTGTGTGTGTGTGTGTGTGTGTGTTTGTGTGCGTGTGTGTGTCTGTGTGCGTGTGTGTGTCTGTGTGTGTGTGTCTGTGTGTGTGTGTTTGTGTGCGTGTGTGTGTCTGTGTGTGTGTGTCTGTGTGCGTGTGTCTGTGTGCGTGTGTGTGTGTCAGTGTGTGTCTGTGTCTGTGCATGTGTGTGTGTGTCTGTGTGTGTCTGTGTGTGTGTGTGTCTGTGTGTGTGTGTGTGTGTGTGTGTGTGTCTGTGTGTGTGTGTGTCTGTGTGTGTGTCTGTGTGCATGTGTGTGTGTCTGTGTGTGTCTGTGTGTGTGTCTGTGTGTGTGTGTCTGTGTGCGTGTGTGTGTGCGTGTCTGTGTGCGTGTGTGTGTGTCTGTGTGCGTGTCTGTGTGCATCTGTGTGTGTGTGTGTGTGTCTGTGCATTTGTGTGCGTCTGTGCGTTTGTGTGCGTGTGTGTGTCTGTGTGCGTGTGTGTGCGTGTGTGTGCGTTAGTGTGTCTGTGTGTGTGTGTGTGTGTGTGTGTGCGTGTGTCTGTGTGCGTGTGTCTGCGTGTGTCTGCGTGTGTCTGTGTGCGTGTGTGTGTGCGTGTGTGTCTGTGTGCGTGTGTGTGTCTGTGTGTGTGTGTCTGTGCGTGTGTGTGCGTGTGTTACCTGCTGGTTGGATTTGCCCGTGAGCTGCAGACTCAGATAGGGGTCGTCCAGCAGAGAGTTGAACAAGGCATCCTGGGAAAGAGGACAAAATAAATGAAATGCTGTGTAATGACGGGATCTGTGTCACGTTGACAGGAGCAAAACAAGCAATGCCAGAAATATAAAAAACGTTCATAAAATCGTATTTACTGCTACTTTCACTTGAGGAACATTTTGAATGCAGGACTTTTACTGTAACAGAGTATTCCTACACTCTGGTACTTCTACTTTTACTCAAGTACAAGATCTGAGTACTTCTACTTTTACTCAAGTACAGGATCTGAGTACTTCTACTTTTACTCAAGTACAAGACCTGAGTACTTCTACTTTTACTCAAGTACAAGGTCTGAGTACTTCTACTTTTACTCAAGTACAAGACCTGAGTACTTCTACTTCTACTCAAGTACTAGATCTGAGTACTTCTACTTTTACTCAAGTACTAGATCTGAGTACTTCTACTTTTACTCAAGTACAAGATCTGAGTACTTCTACTTTTACTCAAGTACAAGAACTGAGTACTTTTACTCAAGTACAAGATCTGAGTACTCCTACTTTTACTCAAGTACAAGATCTGAGTACTTCTACTTTTACTCAAGTACAAGATCTGAGTACTTCTACTTTTACTCAAGTACAATATCCGAGTACTTCTACTTTTACTCAAGTACAAGATCTGAGTACTTCTATCTTTACTTAAGTACAAGACCTGAGTACTTCTACTTTTACTCAAGTACAAGACCAGAGTACTTCTACTTTTACTCAGGTACAAGACCAGAGTACTTCTACCCCTCTGCTCTCTGAGTACTTCTCCCTTGACTTTAGTTAAAATATCTGAGTACTTCCTCCCCCTCTGAGTATCCTTGGTTGAGCTTCCTCACGTTGTAGAGGTCGGTGGCGAGGCTGTGGCTGATCTGCTGGAGGTGGGGGGGGCCGCCGGCTCTCTGCTGCTCCACTTCCTGTTTGACGTGACGCTGAGAGACCTGAAGACACGGGTCCATCGGCCGCTCGTTCTTTATCAGCTGAGCGTTCCCCGAGTTCATCTGCTGCCCCATCGCCCTCTGCTGCTGGAAACACAGCCTGAACAGTGAGCACTCAGGAACATCGCTCTGATATCTTCAGATATGTGTTCACACTCGACATGAGACCTGATAACTGAACGCTCTGAGGTCTCAGCCCTGTTTTCACATGTTGGGCTCGCATGTTTTCTTGTTGTTGGAAAATGCTTTAAAACCATGAACCCTGTGCTGCACATATAACATTCAAGTTATATACAAGCTCCTTTTCACAAGAAGCTAAGCTATCAGCATATGTAGGCTACCGGGGTGTCTCAATGATGTACAGATAGTCATGAGACCATAAGTACAAAAGAAAAAACACAACGAAAATGTTATCACATTCAAATCCAGTGGCGAGCCGTGACTTTTATACCTAGGCCCTCTCCTCTGACCCCCCCCCCCCCTTCCCTCGAGTTATTAGTCACAGCGTATACTTCAGCGGAATATCAAAACAACGGCCCGGGGTGCAAAACGCATCAATGAAAGCGACCCTCTACCACACAGAACAACACCTGTAAATAACCCTATTTGTGTTCTTTGAAATTGAAAAGGATATTGCATTGTGTTTGTTACTTTCGTTGCAGTTGTATGTCTTTTAGTGTAATTTGGCATGCTTTTATTTTGAAGGCGAGTTAACGCTGTTGACAGGAAGTTGTTGTTGCTATGGAAACAAGTAAAGTTTCACAGCGGGCGGAACTTGTCATAAAGTCCGCGATAATAACACCCACCCATTTAGAGGGAAGATATGATTGGTCAATTGTACTGTCATTTGACATTACTCTCTCGATCAGTTACTATAGCGACCCTCTGTGAATTCACAGCTGGACCGCCTGGACGTCCAATCAGCTCCTCTCTTCACCTCGCAGAGACGAGCTTCTTTCATTTAACCCTTCACATTCCAACAGAAACTGAATAGGCAGATTCGAAGGATTTATTTCTTTGGAAATGTTATTTTAAATACAATTAAATCAAGTTATTTTGGTAAAACTAATGAAAAATATAACAAAAAAAAAATATTTAAAAAAATATTTAAAAAAATATATTTTTTTAATGTTTTTAAATATTATTTTTGTAGAATATCTTCGGCCCTCACAGAGGGCCTAGAGGGCCCTGACGGCTCGCCACTGTTTAAATCCCACAGTGGAAAGTATTCTACATCTCTTGACATCAGAAAATAGTAATTTCAATAAATGTTCATAAAAGACATCCATTGTTTGTTATATGCTTCTTGAAATAAATTTAAAAAACATTGATTTTCTAGAATAGATTACAAATTGCCTGAAAATGGTACAAACAAGCGGCACCATGTGAGATGAAGGTGGAACCTAAATTCTCAAGATCTCATTTATCTAAATATCCCGTCTTATTTCAAGAAATCTTGCCGAGCTAATGTTCACTTGTTCTGTTGGCCTATTTCTTTACTTATTACAAGAGAAAACACCTTGTTTTATTATTCTTTCACTTGATTTGTTCCACTGTCGTTCCTTGTTGCTCACAGCAGAAACTGCACCTTCACACTGAGACTCTTTAAAAAGCACCGTCCTCTTTTTCTCTCCATTATCTGTTCAAAGTAGGCCTGCAATGTGTGCCTCGTGCTG
Organism: Pogonophryne albipinna; assembly: GCA_028583405.1. NCBI lineage: Eukaryota > Metazoa > Chordata > Actinopteri > Perciformes > Artedidraconidae > Pogonophryne > Pogonophryne albipinna. Next base: position 211,361 of record JAPTMU010000217.1, read on the forward strand.
CTAGGGGGCCTTAACTGTAATGCCCGTCTGGAGGGCGACTGCATCGAGCCTGTCAGGAGGACTTTTCTCAATGCCAGGGCAACGTCTACTCGTCTACAGTACGAAAACAGGTAGGAACTATTTTCTGACTGGTGCCAATGGCGAAACGAGGACCCAGTGCATCGCTCGGTGCCTACTGTCCTTGAGTTCCTGCAGTCCCTCCTGGACGGCAGCCGGTGTCCCGCTACCGTCAGGGTGTATGTGGCTGCTATCTCATCACGCAAGGGTTGACAAAAACATAGTGGGGAGCCACAGGCTGGTATCCCTTTTCTTAATAAGGGGAGCTCTGAGGCTGTGCCCCCCAAACGTCCCAAGGGCTCCTGCATGGGACCTGCCCTTGGTGCTGGACGCCCTATGCTCGCCTCCCTTTGAACCCTTGTGACAGGCAGAACTGAGGTGGCTCTCAGCCAAGACTGCTTTCCTTCTTGCCATCACCTCAGCAAAGCGTGTAAGCGAGCTTCAGGCCTTGTCCAAGAACAGCTCGTGTCTGAGGTGGAACTCAGATGGCTCAGGTGTCACTTTATGGCCGAATACAGCGTTCCTCCCTAAGGGGCTGGCACGCTCTCATCTCAATCAGCCTATCCAGCTGGCAGGGTTTGAACCCCCATCAGGAGAGGTCAAGACTCTTATGCCTGGTGCGGGCCCTTAGAGCTTATGTCCAGACTACAGTCTGAACTGCTCTTTCTCTGTTACGGTGGTCCTAGAAAGGGCCGTGCTCTCTCAAAGCAGCGCTTGTCCCACTGGATCGTGGACGTCATTGCCCAGGCATACAAGGCGAATGACCGTGCCTTACCACCCTGAGTAAAGTGCCACTCCACCAGGCATAAGAGTCTTGACCTTGAGAGGTGTGTGCCGCGGCCATATGGGCATCTCCGAGCACATTCGCCAGATACTACAGAGTGATTGTTGCCGCCTCTCACCCGTTGGGTGTGGTCCTCCTGCAGAGTCCACCTAGTCCATCCCTATAGGGTGGGTACTCAGGTTTCCTCATGACTCTGTTGATACAAGTCATCCAGTGCTAAGTACTGCCTCTGGCGGTCAGAAAGGATGAAATAGAACGAAAGTGAATCCTGGATGACCGCCAGAGTTCTTAGTCACTCATGTTCCCGCGTCAAGATTATATCGGACTGAACTCATTGACAACACCGGAACTTATGCCTTCCGGGGTCATGCGAGGTCACACGTGACATAAATACTTGACTTGCATCTGGCGGTCATCCAGGATTCATAGAACGGTAGTTACATACGTAACTTTCGTTTTAAAGAGTACCTGACCTCCCTTTATATTAATAGAACAATAATGTCATTGTTAGCTAATGAATGTACTTAAGTACAGTAACCAAGTATTTGTACTCCACTACTTCCCACCTTTGTACCATGCTGTGTAGCCGTAAGAACAATCTACTTTAGATCTGAGTACTTCTCCCACCTCTGCTGAGCTGAAGTGCTGCAGCTGCTGCTTGTGAGAGTTGCGGAGATTCTGAAGGTGGAGCTGATGGAGCTGCTGGTGCTGCTGGGAGCCCTGCTGGTGCTGCTGGGAGCCCTGCTGCTGCTGCTGGGAGCCCTGCTGCTGCTGCTGCTGCTGGTGCTGCTGGGAGCCCTGCTGGTGCTGCTGGTGCTGCTGGGAGCCCTGCTGCTGCTGCTGCTGGTGTTGCTGGGAGCCCTGCTGGTGCTGCTGGGAGCCCTGAGGGTGGGACTGGTGCTGCTGGGAGCCCTGCTGATGCTGCTGGGAGCCCTGCTGGTGCTGCTGGGACTGGCTGAGCGGGTATGGAGGGAGCCGCTGGTCCAGAGGAAGTCTGCTGGTGTCCAGAGGGACGCCCTGTGGATGGGGTGGGGGTTGGAAATGTTATTATTCACCATAATAAGACCGCTAAACACCCGAGTGGAGTGCACCAGCTAGGCCTAAAAAAGTAGGTCTTAACTCTAACGTCGGGCTTAGCTTAGCGGGAGTGCACCAAGCCTGATTAGTCACGGTCGTAGCTGCGCCTAGTCTTAAGATGCGTGTCCACTGTCCACGTCTAGACACGCCAAACAGTAATTGTTGCCAAGCAACACACGTCTAGACTCTACATAACTTAACACTCGAACTTCTCCATTCAAAGCAAGCAAGGTTGGGGAGAGCGCATCGTTTCTGTCTGATCCGTGCTGCAGTTGAGGGGAGATCTCCTCGATTAATTCAAAAAGGTCTGCCGAAACGAAACCTCTCTATCAGCTCACTGTCCGAATAGATGTCCAGTGGGTTTGTTCCATCACGGACGACTCTCTCGTCTTAAAGCCCTTTCGTTGTTAAACCTGTAAACAAGACGCACTGCCATCGTTTCTTGCCTGTTTTACGTTACTATGGATACTAGTCTGTCTTCCCGATTGACGCCTGCTCCATACTAGGCGTAAAAGTTACACCCGGGCGCAACGCATACAGGGCTTAAGTCTAAGTGGTGCACTAGTCATAACTTTAGTTTGGTCTTAACCTTCTCGACGGACGTAGAGTTACGCTCAGCTGGTGCACGAAGGTTAGCTGGTTTTAGACTCTCGTTAGCCGGGGTCTCGTTAGCCGGGGCCTCGTTAGCCGGGGCCTCGTTAGCCGGGGCCTCGTTAGCCGGGGTCTCGTTAGCCGGGGTCTCGTTAGCCGGGGTCTCGTTAGCCGGGGTCTCGTTAGCCGGGGTCTCGTTAGCCGGGGCCTCGTTAGCCGGGGTCTCGTTAGCCGGGGTCTCGTTAGCCGGGGTCTCGTTAGCCGGGGTCTCGTTAGCACAGAACGCATACTGGCAAAGGCTCATCTTCAGTGCCTGTGTAGGTAAATCCCAGTTCCAAGCAGTTCCCATTGTACTTTCTCTTAATCTTCCCTTTGTTTCTTTCTGCGGAATCTGGCTTGTAGATGCCTCCGACTCACTCTCATTATCTTCATTAACGGTAACCCCTCTTCTCTTCAGAGAACCTGATGCTAGCCACCGATCCATGTGTGTGGTGTTGCATGCAAACACGTAACCATGGGTAACCAGTAGTGTACTTAAGTGTTGTCCATAATTAACAACAGGGAATATCTGAGTTTTAACACTACGTTTATATATGTACTTATTTTTACAGTTTGCATATGAGGTGGTCCGCGAAAATCCTTGATAATAAAAAGTGGATTTTATTTTATTGTTTTCACGGACCACCTGCAGTACCCTCAGTTTGAGAACCGCTGGTCTAGATGCCAGCACACAGAAATGTTGAGTACCCCTAAAGTGTTATGTTAGAAATGTATAGTAGGGCCTCCAGCACATAGAGACTGCCGGATGCTAGCCTGCATGTGTTGGGACACAATTAGCATAAGTGGTGTTAATTAGCATTATAGCCAATAGTTAAAAAATGGCATGTCCGATTTGGTAAATTGTGTGTGTGGTGGGTTTGGGGGTTATTGACGACGCTGAATCCATTTCTGATATTTAATTGGATAAAGAATGTCAGTTTGAACCAGAAAGAGGTCATATTTATACTCTCTGTAGGCTAAGCCCTAATATCACTCCCAAATTGTCCGAGCCATTTCGTCCACAGCTGAACTTTGCTCCGCTTCCTGCTGGAGCTCCGTCTGTCTCTACAGCCATCATGAAGTCAAATTACCGTTTTCTATGAAGAGATCATAGAAAATGTTTTTAAAATAATGATAAATAAATCAAATGCTCAGTAAAGTGAACACTTGATATCTGCAGATGTCCTCCACAGTGTAGCTTCCTGCTGGTGCTCCTCTCTGTTCATCAGAGATCATAGATAACGTGTTTAAGATTAAACATAATGATTAAATTAATAAAATGCTCGGTAAAGAATTTAAAAAGATCACACAGATATCTGCAGATGCACACAGAGCCGCTTCCTGTGTCGTTCAGAATCAGGTTTATCACCATGTGGGTTGACACATACGCGGAGTCTGACTTGGTGTCGTGGTGCAGACATAAAACACAGATAGAGAACTACAACTCAAGAAGGAAGTGTATTCAGAGAAATGGTCACCTGTGGTAAGCCTCTTTGGAATACATACTTTTTATATTTCTTATGCTTTGTTGATAATTACTATTGTGTATTGTACTTTTTGATTATATTATGTACTATATTGTATATGTACCATGTTGTGTGAGACTCACTGTCAAGGAACTTGTTCTAATACATGTAAAAAAAAACAGATGGAAACCTATTTGAAGAAAAGTACAATAACATCAATCTGTAGTTACCTGTGTGATGGAGGACAGCGTGGGGGAGATGGTGGGGGAGAACTGCTTGGAGTGATGCCTCCGGGAGTCCCCCCCCAGGGGCAGGATGAGGGGGGAGAGCTGCACCCGTCTCCGTGGCGATGTGCTTAGCGACGGCGAGAAAGAGGAGGAGCCTCCGCCGCCGTATCCGGGGTTACCGCTGGACACCGACTGCAGGGAGGAGCTACTGAGGGAGGAGTGCAGCGATTGACTGCTGAGGGAGGACTGCAGCGAGGGGGAGGAGCTTAACGAGGACTGCAGCGAGGGGTTGCTGAGCGACGAGTGCAGGGAGGCGGAGCTCAGAGAGTTGGAGAAGGAGTGGTTGCTGAGCGACGACTGGATGTTGGGGTTGCTTAGCGACGACTGCAGGGAGGGGTTGCTAAGCGTCGTCTGCAGAGACGCCATCAGACCTGAGGGGGACGAGAACACACCTGTTTACACACACACCTGTTTACACACAGACACACAGAACACACCTGTTTACACACAGACACACAGAACACACCTGTTTACACACAGACACAGAACACACCTGTTTACACACACACACACACACACAGAACACCCCTGTTTACACACACACACACACACACAGAACACCCCTGTTTACACACACACACACAGAACACACCTGTTTACACACAGACACACAGAACACACCTGTTTACACACAGACACACAGACCACACCTGTTTACACACAGACACACAGACCACACCTGTTTACACACAGACACACCTGTTTACACACAGACACACCTGTTTACACACAGACACACCTGTTTACACACACACACACACACACACACACACACACACACACACACACACACACACACACACACACACACACACACACACACACACACACACACACACACACACACACACACACACACACACACACACACACACACACACACACACACACACACACACACACACACACACACACACACACACACACACACACACAGAACACACCCGTTTACACACACACCTGTTTACACACAGACCCACAGAACACACCTGTTTACAAACACACACACACACACACACACACACACACACAGAACACCCCTGTTTACACACACACACCTGTTTACACACACACACACACACACAGAACACACCTGTTTGTTTACACACACACACAGAAAACACCTGTTTACACACACACACACACACACACAGAACACACCTGTTTGTTTACACACACAACACACCTGTTTACACACACACACAGAACACACCTGTTTACACACACACACACACACACACAGAACACACCTGTTTGTTTACACACACAACACACCTGTTTACACACACACACACACACCAGCACCTCATTACTGACATTAACACCATCCCTTTTTATATTAAGTTTTCCGACATGTTGTGTTTAAATATGCAAATGAGGCTTCATGTGATAATCTGCAGACACAAACACAGAGTTGTGTCAATAAAAATCCTCATTACTGCCAATTATTTATCGGAGCCTGCGTGTGACTTGAAGAAGCAGCAGTCAGTGAGACTCTGACAGCGTGGGGCTGCAGCAGCTTCCTGCCTCGCTGCAGCCCACAGACCGTAAAACAAGGCCACATTTTCCGACTGCACTTCCACCCTGAAAATAAAAAAGCACCCTCCTCTCTTTTCTCTCTCTGAAGGCTAAATTTAGCGCCTGGCCTCGCCGTACATCCCCCCTTCATCTCATCCCCTCGCCCACACACTTCCTGTGCTAACCTGCTCTTAGCCGACACTTTGATCCACACACACTGAACCAGGTTAATGAGAGGCTGGGAGGAGTACCTCGAGTAAAAGTAGAAGTACTCAGATCTTGTACTTGAGTAAAAGTAGAAGTACTCAGATCTTGTTCTTGAGTAAAAGCAGAAGTACTCAGATCTTGTACTTGAGTAAAAGTAGAAGTACTCAGATCTTGTTCTTGAGTAAAAGTAGAAGTACTCAGATCTTGTACTTGAGTAAAAGCAGAAGTACTCAGATCTTGTTCTTGAGTAAAAGTAGAAGTACTCAGATCTTGTACTTGAGTAAAAGTAGAAGTACTCAGATCTTGTTCTTGAGTAAAAGTAGAAGTACTCATATCTTGTTCTTGAGTAAAAGTAGAAGTACTCAGGTCTTGTACTTGAGTAAAAGTAGAAGTACTCAGATCTTGTACTTGAGTAAAAGTAGAAGTACTCAGATCTTGTACTTGAGTAAAAGTAGAAGTACTCAGGTCTTGTTCTTGAGTAAAAGTAGAAGTACTCAGATCTTGTACTTGAGTAAAAGTAGAAGTACTCCGATCTTGTACTTGAGTAAAAGTAGAAGTACTCAGGTCTTGTTCTTGAGTAAAAGTAGAAGTACTCAGATCTTGTTCTTGAGTAAAAGTAGAAGTACTCAGATCTTGTACTTGAGTAAAAGTAGAAGTACTCAGATCTTGTACTTGAGTAAAAGTAGAAGTACTCAGGTCTTGTTCTTGAGTAAAAGTACTCAGATCTTGTACTTGAGTAAAAGTAGAAGTACTCAGATCTTGTACTTGAGTAAAAGTAGAAGTACTCAGGTCTTGTTCTTGAGTAAAAGTACTCAGATCTTGTACTTGAGTAAAAGTAGAAGTACTCAGATCTTGTACTTGAGTAAAAGTAGAAGTACTCAGATCTTGTTCTTGAGTAAAAGTAGAAGTACTCAGATCTTGTACTTGAGTAAAAGTAGAAGTACTCAGATCTTGTACTTGAGTAAAAGTAAAAGTACTCCGATCTTGTACTTGAGTAAAAGTAGAAGTACTCAGGTCTTGTTCTTGAGTAAAAGTAGAAGTACTCAGATCTTGTACTTGAGTAAAAGTAGAAGTACTCAGATCTTGTACTTGAGTAAAAGTAGAAGTACTCAGGTCTTGTTCTTGAGTAAAAGTAGAAGTACTCAGATCTTGTACTTGAGTAAAAGTAGAAGTACTCAGATCTTGTACTTGAGTAAAAGTAAAAGTACTCAGATCTTGTACTTGAGTAAAAGTAGAAGTACTCAGATTGTTCCAGGTGGACTGATCATATCGGGCTCTGAGACTGCTTATTTTTTGTGACCTCAGTTCTGACTTGAGAGGGAATGTTTGGTCAAACACTTTGTGTTCTGTCTCATAGTGGCGTTTTGTCTCTTTTAATGAGCGCCACGGTCTCTGAACAAATGAGACACACTGGCTCTGAGCTCCCAGTGGGCAGGATGAACATGAACGAGTCCTCTCAGGGTTCAAAGCTCTGTTCTCACTGTCCACGTTCCTCTTCTTGGAGAGCGCCATGTGTCATTATGTGTCTCTCCCTGTCTGCCGCTAACACGCCTGTTCACTCTCCTCTCCGCTTCTCTCCCTGTATCGCTAACTATTCTCTTCACTCACTTTCCTCTCCGCTTCTTTCTGCCGCGCTCTCGTCTCTTCTTCTGTGTTTTTCTCCCTGTATCGCTCACTCCTCTCTTTCGCCCCCTGTCGCCGGCGGTTAAAATAGAATCGCCCCGTCAAAATTGAAATCCCCTATTAATGTATTGATTATAGGTCCGGGTCCGTATAGGTCGGCCTGTTATAACTTAAAGGTGGGGTAGGTACTTTTGGAGAAAGCAGCTCGAGTGCGCTAGAATTTGAAAATACACAGGCGGAGAAAATCTGCCACTTCCTCACAGAGCCCCTCCTCCAACACACACGAACGCGCACATGACCAATGAGGGCACGAGATAAGTTTGTGCCCAGATGGAAGGCTGACAGGCAGGTAGGCCATCCAGTTACTTTAGCCGGGCCGGCTCAGATGATTGGTCGTGCTTTTTACAGCGCCACGGCTTCCACAGATGAAATGTTTTTATGGATTTGTTGTCAAAGCACTTCAGATATTCATTGCTATCGGGATGTTAAGAGCATTCCATGGAATATAACAAGAAGTGTATCTCGAGCCGGTTTCTCAAACTCACCTACCCCACCTTTAATAACAGTTCATTTAAAAGCTTAAAAACGGTTTCTCTGGTGGGTAAAGGTCGATAAAGCTGGCGACGCTAGAATAGAATATAGAATAGATAGAATTGGAGGATGAAACTCTCGTTAATTAGGTGAATATCAGTAGATATTTAAAGACCTGGTTTAAGAGAGTTTAAGCTCAGACAGAGTCACTGAGCAGCCCCCACAGATCCCGTGAGATCTTGAACCCTCACGTGATTCCAGACAGACAGGTGGAGTTGTACCTGGCGTGTGGTGATGGAAGTTGGCGTTTCCGCCCTGAGCGTTGGCGGCGTTGATGCCCAGCTGCGTGAGGGTGGAGGCCAGGTTCCCCGTGCTGCTACCCCCGCTCAGAGAGGTGCATCCTGGGTAGCAGGGCTCGTCCTGGTCCAGCGGCGTGGGCAGCGGCGACGGGAAGTGGAGGCTGGAGAGATCGGGCAGCGAGCCGCCGGTGTTCAGAGACACCGGGACGCCGTGCCCCGGGGGGGGCGGCGGCTGCTCCGGAGACGAGAAGATGCTGAGGAGACAGGGTTCAGTAACTGAGTCCTGCACTTAGTTAGGTATATAGTGTACTTCAATGTGTGTGTGTGTGTGTGTGTGTGTGTGTGTGTGTGTGTGTGTGTGTGTGTGTGTGTGTGTGTGTGTGTGTGTGTGTGTGTGTGTGTGTGTGTGTGTGTGTGTGTGTGTGGGGTGATGTTAGACTTACTTGATGCCAGGGACTTCACAGGATTTTGGCCGGGACGACAACAGAGGCAACTGGAGAATAACACACAGTTATAATTACGTTTTTAAGTTTTATTTAGTGGATTTACACATTAATAAATAAATCAACAAGAATGAAGAGAAACTCCGACTGGAGGTATTCTAGCCTTTGCAGACCATTTACATGCACTAAACTTGCACCTTTTAAAATACATATTTACTTACCTTCTTGGTGTCCCAGGGCTTGAGCAGCTTCCCCTCATCCAGCATGTTCTCTTCGATGGGGGGCACCGGGTACGGAAACACTGAGATCCATTTGAAAAGGAAACGGTGCTGTTACATGACAGCAGTGTGTGTGTGTGTGTGAGCATGTGCGTGTGTGTGTGTGTGAGCATGTGCGTGTGTGTGTGTGTGAGCATGTGCGTGTGTGTGTGTGTGACTCACTTCGTCTGCCCTCTCCATCGCTCTGCCCTGCAGGATCACACACACAACAGTTAATAGTGAGCTGGAAATATCCTCCTCAGTTTATATTCAGAACGTCCTGTAAGGAAAACCTGTCCACACGACTTTATCCTATTTATATTTCTTATATAGGTTAACAGTTTAACAAAGAACAGGTCACCACATGCAAAACACAGACGAAAGGAACAACAAACATCACACCAGTTTCACTTTCTGTCACTGTGGTTTCAAGAGGAGACGTGTGAAAGCTGCAGGAACCAGTCCTGAAACATGACTCAGCATTTCAGCACTTCCTGTCCCCTGTCTGGAGGTCAACGGTTTCTGAATGTTTTTATGTTCACATGTTCCTGAAATAAGGTCTGTGGTTAAGACGAGCTGAAGAGATTTTTAATCTACCGCGTAAAGTATGTCAGTAAATACCTCACTGCTGGATTTAATAACGACGGTTGCCAACAAGTGTCTAAATGAGACGATTTAATGTCATCACGCTCAACATTAGCCTCCCTTAGCTTAGCGGTGGTGACGTGAAGTCATGTGACCATGCTGTAGTTCCTTTATAGCCCAACATTAGCCTCCTTTAGCTTAGCGGTGGTGACGTGAAGTCATGTGACCGTGCTGTAGTTCCTTTATAGCCCAAAATTAGCCTCCTTTAGCTTAGCAGTGGTGACGTGAAGTCATGTGACCGTGCTGTAGTTCCTTTATAGCCCAACATTAGCCGCCTTTAGCTTAGCGGTGGTGACGTGAAGTCATGTGACCATGCTGTAGTTCCTTTATAGCCCAACATTAGCCGCCTTTAGCTTAGCGGTGGTGATGTGAAGTCATGTGACCATGCTGTAGTTCCTTTATAGCCCAACATTAGCCACCTTTAGGTTAGCGGTGGTGACGTGAAGTCATGTGACCGTGCTGTAGTTCCTTTATAGCCCAACATTAGCCGCCTTTAGCTTAGCGGTGGTGACGTGAAGTCATGTGACCGTGCTGTAGTTCCTTTAGAGCCCAACATTAGCCACCTTTAGCTTAGCGGTGGTGACGTGAAGTCATGTGACCATGCTGTAGTTCCTTTATAGCCCAACATTAGCCGTCTTTAGCTTAGCGGTGGTGACGTGAAGTCATGTGACCGTGCTGTAGTTCCTTTATAGCCCAACATCAGCCGCCTTTAGCTTAGCGGTGGTGACGTGAAGTCATGTGAACGTACTGTAGTTCCTTTATAGCCCAACATTAGCCACCTTTAGGTTAGCGGTGGTGACGTGAAGTCATGTGACCGTGCTGTAGTTCCTTTATAGCCCAACATTAGCCGCCTTTAGCTTAGCGGTGGTGACGTGAAGTCATGTGACCGTGCTGTAGTTCCTTTAGAGCCCAACATTAGCCACCTTTAGCTTAGCGGTGGTGACGTGAAGTCATGTGACCATGCTGTAGTTCCTTTATAGCCCAACATTAGCCGTCTTTAGCTTAGCGGTGGTGACGTGAAGTCATGTGACCGTGCTGTAGTTCCTTTATAGCCCAACATCAGCCGCCTTTAGCTTAGCGGTGGTGACGTGAAGTCATGTGAACGTACTGTAGTTCCTTTATAGCCCAACATTAGCCACCTTTAGGTTAGCGGTGCTAACGTGAAGTCATGTGACCGTGCTGTAGTTCCTTTATAGCCCAACATTAGCCTCCTTTAGCTTAGCGGTGGTGACGTGAAGTCATGTGACCGTGCTGTAGTTCCTTTATAGCCCAACATTAGCCACCTTTAGCTTAACGGTGGAGACGTGAAGTCATGTGGCCGTGCTGTAGTTCCTTTATAGCCCAACATTAGCCACCTTTAGCTTAGCAGTGGTGACGTGAAGTCATGTGACCGTGCTGTAGTTCCTTTAAAGCCTAATGTTAGATACTTAAAAAATCAAAAGTGGTGTTAATATGGAGATCATCCTGCTTCATCCAGTTTTTCTGTCTCTAGATGTGATGTATGTGTGTGTGTGGCCTCACCTGAGCGTCTGCTGCTCTGGAGGGGCCCCCCTGTGGAGAAGGGGTCTCCTTGGGGGGGGTTCATCACGCTGGTGTGGAGCGCCGAGTCAGAGTTAGTCCTGAGGGCCGAGAGATCCAATAAAAACGTAAACACTTCAATCAGACAATCTCTCTATAACACCAGCGCTGTTTTAATCTCCATGGTGATAGATGACAGTAGAGCTGTGATATCGGAGCGATGCCATGCTGGCTTCCCCTGAGAGGAGGAACACCTGACAGCTCCCGTTATAAACCACACTCAGTCACAGTGACACTTGCAATAAAGGACACGCCATACAATAAAACACACATAACAGAGTGCAATCACAGCAGAGCTTACAAAGCACACAGACTTTAGGTATTTGTACTTTACTTGAGTATTTTCATTATACTTACCTAATTATACACACAAGCATGTTATCTTCATGATATTGATAACAGCGGTATACTCACAGATGTGTTTAGAAAACAGAAAAAAGAGAGGTAGATCTTGAGATTGGTCAAAGTCAAAAGGAAGGAGAAAATAGACTCATTTATTTTGTGTGAATCTTCAAAAAAGATCTCTGAGTCCGGAAGAAGAAACAAAACATTTCAAATAGAAGCTCCACGGGATTCTCATTTTCCCCAACATGCTTTCATTAATTCATCCTACACTTCCACTCTGATGGTGGAGGGAGGAAGAGGAGGAAGAGGAAGAGGGGGATTCACCTGTTGAGTGCAGTGACGGGGAGACGAAACAACTGGCTTTTATCCCCGGGGAAGTTTCCAGACCAATTCCTTTTTTTATGATCAACAAGAACAAAAAGTTACCACCGGGAAAACATCGGAGAGAGGAGGAAAGAAGAAGCAGCAGGAAGAGGAAGAGGAGGAGGAAGAGGGCTCGGAGAAGCAAGCGGAGGAGGAGGAGGAGGAGGAAGGGGGGGGTCTCGTGAACTGTTAGCGCTGGTGTTGTGTCAAATTATGCACCCCATGTCACGGGAGCGCGCATTTCTAAATGAAACGTTTACACCTTAAAACAAAAAGTAAACGTCCAGGTTTTTTTTTTTTTTTTTTTTTTTTTTTTTTTAAATGGTAATTTTCAGACTGCGAGTCGTTTAGCGGCAGCTGGTCCCTCGGCTCACGTCGTCCCCTCGGGCCACCTGTGCATCAACAAATAATGTCCCCCTGACCAACCTATATTGCAACACCCCAACCATCAAAATACGGGCCGTTTCTCAATCTCGAGGATACTGGCTTCCAAGCCAATATTTCAAGGATGCTACGTCATCGAGTGCCGCCGAAGTACTGTTCCAATCTCCAGCATACTTGGAATTCCACCGAGGCCGCGTCCTTGGTTTGGGGGAAATTTCGAGGCTGCACATGGGTAGACTTTGCGTCCTTAAAATCCCCACAATGCTTTGCGCACGGACCAATTTCAAAAACCCTTGCGGAGAATGGCTGAACCGACGCAGCACACGTTTAAATGTAAGTATGTAGTGGCGTAGAACATGTGTTGGTAAATGTGTTACTTTGTTACATTTGTTATCACGAAAAATGTGTTCCGTGAAAGTAAAGCAAGTTCATAATTAGATAGGCATCGTGAGGTATTTATTTTCGGTACAGTTTATGTTGAAACCGTTAGAGAGAGTGGCACACTTGTTAGCCTGTTCGATTCTTCTTCGTTTTCCGAGGCTGTGGCTTGGAAGTATACTTGCTTCGTTTCTGAAGGAAGTGACTTGGAAGTACGCGACTACCAAGCCAGAATCCTCGAGATTGAGAAACACCCACGGAGCGAAAAGTTTAAACACAAGAATCAAGACTATATGAGCTACCACTAAACGACTCAGTCTGAAAACTACCATTCAAAAAACCCTGGACGTTTACTTTTCGTTTTAAGCATCGTTTTAAGGTGTAAACGTTTCATTTTCAAATGCGTGTTCCCGTGACAAGGGGTACATTTCACGCCGGGGGTGCATCCTTTGGCACAACACCGGTGTTATGCCGTGTTATGCACGTCCACTGCACCTCGCGGGAGCGCGTCACAGCGTAAAGCATAGACTCCCAGACATTTCAACGATTTGTTCGGCAGAGTTAGGTCTGGAAACGAGATAACGGCATAACACCGGAGCCCTGATGCGGGGAAACTTTGGCGCCGTTTGCGTGCCTGCTTCATAAAGCCAAACCGCGCGGAAACCCCTCACAGCTCACACCGACAACAACAACAATGGCCGATTGTGCTCCAGCTTCCTCTGCACCTCTTCAGAAGACCAGATTCCCGGCAGGTAGCTGGTCTCTTCAGTGGACCACTGCTGCTTGTTAGGTTTCTCCATCGTTGTGTACAAACTGGATAAAACGTGGGCTTTTTGTTGTTGTTCAGGAGTTGATCCCGCCCCTGCCTCCACCTCGACGTAAGCGTGACGTATGCGGTGCTTTGGCTCTAACCGGAAAAAAATGTGGTGCTTGAAACTAACCGGATTCCGGAGCTAAGAGGCGGCTCCGCTGCGGTGTGAACAGGAAATCCTGGTGCTTTTAAGCTCCAGCTCCGAATCGGCCCTGAAACACCGTTGGTGTGAATGAGGTACTAGAGCACCATTGAGTTCTTTGAAACCAAATGTCTCTCAGAGGGGCGTGGGGAGGGGCTCCTTATTTTCATCTAAAGTAACAGACAGAGAATCAGCACTTTGGAAACAGGGTTGAAACAGACGGGATTATGGGTAATGCTGCAATGATCTGTTTGGTGTTTCAGCCAATCAGAGACAGGCTCTGGATATATCTGAGACCTGTGACATATTGATGAAGAAGAGGATAATAGGGGACCTTTAAGTTTAATTTAAGGACAAACCCTCACTGTGTTTTGTTTCCTTTCAGCACATATGTATTCCCTGCTGATGTCATCCATCGTCTCCTTGTCACTTCTCTGGCGCCTGCTGTGGTTTAAATAAAAATAAAACTGCCTCAGAAGCCGTGACGGTCCTGATTTAGATCTTATAAAGTGAGACCCCCCCCCGTGCAAAGACCACAAGGTTTTTATTTTGAGAGGCATTTTAATTCATTTAGCTCTGAGCTGTTTCTTATCGAGCTTCAGTTAAAGAGCCTCTGTGATTCTTATCTGCTGCCAGAGCACTCAACACAAGGGCTGCGTACCCTTTATTTTATTGCCGATTTATTTGTGAATGATCTCCTCGATTACTTTTTAAGGGCTGACAAATGGCAATGATGCCGAACTTAAATATCTTCTCTTGTCCACAGCTGACACCTATTCAGCTAACCTCCAAAGAGGAGAGAAGGAACCTGAACACAACGTTTGAATCGATTATTATGAGCGACTGGTTCATTAAATAGTCTTTTTTTAAATTGTAGTATAATATTCCATTAACTCCTTCGTTTCTTTAGAACAGACCTCTGGGTGGGTGTTTCTTATTTCAGACTTTTTAAAAGAAATTATTAAATGGGCAGAGAATCTTTAAAAAAAATAATTGTGTTTGCGTGTGGACCTTTGCATGAGCGTGAGCGTTGACCTGTGTGTGTGTGAGTGTGAGTGTGTGTGTGTGTGTGTGTGTGTGTGTGTGTGTGTGTGCGTGTGCGTGTGTGTGTGTGTGTGCTGGTTACAAGCATCTCCAGGCAGAACGCAGGCTGGGAGGTTAAAAACTGAAAACGACCGGTTGCAGAAAAGAGAAGAAAAAGCCTCAAAGAAAGAAAAAGAAAACAGATTCCCAGAAAGAAGAACTGAGAGCTCTTCGGAAACCAGGCTGGACGCGCCGGCTGAAATCCACTTCCTGTTAGTGTAGAGGTTAGTGCTGCGGAGCGAAGACCTTGGTGAAGCCTCAGTGTCGTCCAGCACAAACTACGTCTGCATGCTTTCATCCAGAAACACTCTATATGATTCTGATACACATCGCCAGTTGGTACATTCAATACTTTTGTACTTCCTCTAAAGCTCCATCTTCAATGCAGGAGTCTTTCTAGAGATCTGAGAGCTTCTATAGGTCGATGCTGCTTTTCTAACAAATCCTTAAATGACATGTGTTTATATATATATGTTAATGATATAATAAGCAGCAGTTCCATGTTAACATGTTTTAAAATGACTACAATTGTTGAGTTGTGTACTTGTATTATCCCACAGAGAAGTGTTACGCTTAATGCAACAGTGGGTTTCATATAAAAACCATTGCAGGGGAAAATAATCAAAGTCAGATGATGAGGTTTAATATTCCCGTTTTCTAAATATATTGGTTTGTTTACAAGAAAAAACCCTGAGATTAAAGGCACACGTTCACTTCACTTTTTAGTCGGATAACTTCATCGACTTCCGGCTAATTTACCATTTTAGAGAATTTTTTTTCTTTTTAGGCAATATTAGCGTTTTTAGTTCCCTCTGGTCTCCTGTCATGGCGTCATTTTAACCTAAGTTACAGGATGAAGGATTTCGGACATCTGGAGTTATCAGAGAAACAAGCTAAGCTAACGTTAGCGAGAGAGAAACTAATTTTAGCATCAAACTCCTCTTTTCCCTCACTATTTTAGTATTTAGTATTTCATAGCTGGAGGATCTGCAGACAGTCGGACGTCTTGTGTCCCTCTTTAGACCCCGGGCGTCGCTCAGGCTTCACTCAGGTTTCCAGGAGCAGAGGAGACAGAAATAAGATGCTAAAAACAAACAAGGCCTCCTCGAGGACTGCGGCGTTTACATGGAGACAGACAGGAAGTAAAGAGAGAGGGGGGGGGTACCTTCTCCAGCTGGGGTCCGGAGGCGGGGACAGGTAGGCGGAGTTATACGGCGAGTTGTCCACCTGAGGAGATGAGAGTTAAGGCAACACAAAGCATCCGTGCACAAAGAACTGCACACTGAGGTTTATCAGCACAATGTGCAATCTGGAGGACTGGTGTCACTTCCTGGCTGTGTTTCTGGTCCTGGTCCTGGTCCATGACTACACTGCTGCATCCCTTCCTCCGCCTCTCTCCCCGATGCCCCCATCACTCTGGAACAGGGTCAATCTGGATCCATTGATGTGGCTTTAAAGGTCCCCTATCCCCCGGGGCGGGGCGTTGTTCAGACTCACTGATAAACACAGGGTCAGGGTGAGGCTGTTTGATAATCTAATATTCCCCTTATTGTCTTTTATCCGTCTCTTGAGTGTGATGTTTTTATTTGATAAACCCTTTATCGTCCCACAGAGGGGAAAGGAACATTCTGCATCTGACCCATCGCAGTGTTGGGAGCAGTGGGGATCGCTGCCTGTATGTCTCTAAACCAAATCGTTTTTGGAAAATGCTATATAAATAAAGTGTATTTATTATTATTTAACTTGAATCAAAATATAAAAATATATTAACTAGTAATGAATTAAATCATATTTTTATTAATTCATTTTTGACAGATTTAGATCCTTGTCTGATGTTGAAAATGGAGCTGCTGTGAAGTAGTAATTCAGACTTGATCCGACGATAAAGTGTTAACGATCTAATAGTTTTTCGGCATTTAAAAAAAATCTTTTTCATGGAGTGTTTTCAAGTGAAATATCTAATTATTTGGCACATTTAGCTGATGTATGTCTTCAACAGAACACCCTGTAGGCCTGGCTCTTCTCCTGACAGACACACACTCTGCAGGTCCTCTCGGTCTGAACTGAGGGGTCTGAACTGAAGGGTCTGACCTGAAGGGTCTGAACTGAAGGGTCTGAACTGAGGGGTCTGAACTGAGGGGTCTGACCCATCTGAACTGAAGGGTCTGAACTGAAAGGTCTGAACTGAAAGGTCTGAACTGAAGGGTCTGACCTGTCTCAACTGAAGGGTCTGACCTGTCTGAACTGAAGGGTCTGAACTGTCTGAACTGAAGGGTCTGACCTGAAGGGTCTGAACTGAAGGGTCTGACCTGTCTGAACTGAAGGGTCTGAACTGAAGGGTCTGAACTGAAGGGTCTGACCTGTCTGAACTGAAGGGTCTGAACTGTCTGAACTGAAGGGTCTGAACTGAAGGGTCTGAACTGAAGGATCTGAACTGAAGGATCTGAACTGAAGGGTCTGAACTGAAGGATCTGAACTGAAGGATCTGAACTGAAGGATCTGAACTGAAGGGTCTGAACTGAAGGGTCTGAACTGAAGGATCTGAACTGAAGGATCTGAACTGAAGGGTCTGAACTAAAGGGTCTGACCTGTCAGAACTGAAGGGTCTGAACTGAAGGATCTGAACTGAAGGGTCTGAACTAAAGGGTCTGAACTAAAGGGTCTGAACTAAAGGGTCTGAACTGAAGGGTCTGAACTGAAGGGTCTGAACTGAAGGGTCTGAACTGAAGGGTCTGACCTGTCTGAACTGAAGGATCTGAACTGAAGGGTCTGAACTGAAGGATCTGAACTGAAGGGTCTGACCTGTCTGAACTGAAGGATCTGAACTGAAGGGTCTGAACTGAAGGGTCTGACCTGAAGGGTCTGAACTGAAGGGTCTGAACTGAAGGGTCTGACCCGTCTGAACTGAAGGGTCTGAACTGAAGGGTCTGACCCATCTGAACTGAAGGGTCTGAACTGAAGGGTCTGACCTGAAGGGTCTGAACTGAAGGGTC
The DNA here is from genome assembly GCA_028583405.1 of Pogonophryne albipinna. Lineage (NCBI taxonomy): Eukaryota > Metazoa > Chordata > Actinopteri > Perciformes > Artedidraconidae > Pogonophryne > Pogonophryne albipinna. The sequence continues at coordinate 229,262 of JAPTMU010000217.1, forward strand.
TGAACTGAAGGGTCTGACCTGTCTGAACTGAAGGGTCTGAACTGAAGGGTCTGAACTGAAGGAACTGAAGGGTCTGAACTGAAGGGTCTGACCTGTCTGAACTGAAGGGTCTGAACTGAAGGATCTGAACTGAAGGGTCTGAACTGAAGGATTTAAACTGAAGGGTCTGAACTGAAGGGTCTGAACTGAAGGGTCTGACCCGTCTGAACCGAAGGGTCTGAACTGAAGGGTCTGAAATGAAGGGTCTGAACCGTCTGAACTGAAGGGTCTGACCTGTCTGAACTGAAGGGTCTGAACTGAAGGATCTGAACTGAAGGGTCTGAACAGAAGGGTCTGAACTGAAGGGTCTGAACTGAAGGGTCTGAACTGAAGGGTCTGAACTGAAGGATCTGAACTGAAGGGTCTGAACTGAAGGGTCTGAACTGAAGGATCTGAACTGAAGGGTCTGAACTGAAGGGTCTGAACTGAAGGGTCTGAACTGAAGGATCTGAACTGAAGGATCTGAACTGAAGGGTCTGAACTGAAGGGTCTGACCTGTCAGAACTGAAGGGTCTGAACTGAAGGATCTGAACTGAAGGATCTGAACTAAAGGGTCTGAACTAAAGGGTCTGAACTGAAGGGTCTGAACTGAAGGGTCTGAACTGAAGGGTCTGACCTGTCTGAACTGAAGGATCTGAACTGAAGGGTCTGAACTGAAGGATCTGAACTGAAGGGTCTGACCTGTCTGAACTGAAGGATCTGAACTGAAGGGTCTGAACTGAAGGGTCTGACCTGAAGGGTCTGAACTGAAGGGTCTGAACTGAAGGGTCTGAACTGAAGGGTCTGACCCATCTGAACTGAAGGGTCTGAACTGAAGGGTCTGACCCATCTGAACTGAAGGGTCTGAACTGAAGGGTCTGACCTGAAGGGTCTGAACTGAAGGGTCTGAACTGAAGGGTCTGACCTGTCTGAACTGAAGGATCTGAACTGAAGGGTCTGAACTGAAGGGTCTGAACTGAAGGAACTGAAGGGTCTGAACTGAAGGAACTGAAGGGTCTGAACTGAAGGGTCTGACCTGTCTGAACTGAAGGGTCTGAACTGAAGGATCTGAACTGAAGGGTCTGAACTGAAGGGTCTGAACTGAAGGGTCTGACCCGTCTGAACCGAAGGGTCTGAACTGAAGGGTCTGAAATGAAGGGTCTGAACCGTCTGAACTGAAGGGTCTGACCTGTCTGAATTGAAGGGTCTGAACTGAAGGATCTGAACTGAAGGGTCTGAACAGAAGGGTCTGAACAGAAGGGTCTGAACTGAAGGGTCTGAACTGAAGGGTCTGAACTGAAGGGTCTGAACTGAAGGGTCTGACCTGTCTGAACTGAAGGGTCTGAACTGAAGGATCTGAACTGAAGGGTCTGAACTGAAGGGTCTGAACTGAAGGATCTGAATTGAAGGGTCTTAACTGAAGGGTCTTAACTGAAGGGTCTGACCTGTCTGAACTGAAGGGTCTGACCCGAAGGGTCTGAACTGAAGGGTCTGAACTGAAGGATCTGAACTGAAGGGTCTGAACTGAAGGGTCTGAACTGAAGGGTCTGACCTGTCTGAACTGAAGGGTCTGAACTTAAGGGTCTGACCTGTCTGAACTGAAGGGTCTAAACTTAAGGGTCTGACCTGTCTGAACTGAAGGGTCTGAACTGAAGGGTCTGACCCGTCTGAACTGAAGGGTCTGACCTGTCTGAACTGAAGGGTCTGAACTGAAGGGTCTGAACTGAAGGGTCTGAACTGAACAGTCTGAACTGAAGGGTCAGACCTGTCTGACCTGAAGGGTCTGAACTGAAGGATCTGAACTGAAGGATCTGAACTGAAGGGTCTGAACTGAAGGGTCTGAACTGAAGGGTCTGAACTGAAGGGTCTGAACTGAGGGATCTGAACTGAAGGATCTGAACTGAAGGGTCTGAGCTGAAGGAACTGAAGGGTCTGAGCTGAAGGGTCTGACCCGTCTGAACCGAAGGGTCTGACCCGAAGGGTCTGAACTGAAGGATACCTGCCGGCGGTACGGTCGCACCGGAGACACGAATCCACGATCTCTCTGCACGCGCTCCACCAGACCGTGGTGCCGCGTGGAGCGGTTCGATTCCAGGGAGGAGGGGAAGGAGCCCTGAGGGGAGAAGTACTCAGGTCAGGTACTCAAGTAAAGGAGAAGTACTCAGATTTTGTGCTTGAGTAACAGTAGAAGTACTCAGATATTGTACTTCAGTAAAAGTAGAAGTATTCAGGTCTTGTACTTGAGTAAAGTAGAAGTACTCAGATATTGTACTTCAGTAAAAGTAGAAGTATTCAGGTCTTGTACTTGAGTAAAAGTAGAAGTACTCAGATCTTGTACTTCAGTACAATTAAAAGTAGACAGATCTTGTACTTGAGTAAAGTAGAAGTACTCAGGTATTGTACTTGAGTAAAAGTAGAAGTACTCAGGTCTTGTACTTGAGTAAAAGTAGAAGTACTCAGGTCTTGTACTTGAGTAAAGGTAGAAGTACTCAGGTCTTGTACTTGAGTAAAAGTAGAAGTACTCAGGTCTTGTACTTGAGTAAAAGTACTCAGGTCTTGTACTTGAGTAAAGGTAGAAGTACTCAGGTCTTGTACTTGAGTAAAGTAGAAGTACTCAGGTCTTGTACTTGAGTAAAAGTAGAAGTACTCAGGTCTTGTACTTGAGTACAATTAAAAGTACTCAGATCTTGTACTTGAGTAAAGTAGAAGTACTCAGGTCTTGTACTTGAGTAAAAGTAGAAGTACTCAGGTCTTGTACTTGAGTAAAAGTAGAAATACTCAGGTCTTGTACTTGAGTAAAAGTAGAAGTACTCAGATCTTGTACTTGAGTACAATTAAAAGTAGTCAGATCTTGTACTTGAGTAAAGTAGAAGTACTCAGGTCTTGTACTTGAGTAAAAGTAGAAGTACACAGGTCTTGTACTTGAGTAAAAGTAGAAGTACTCAGGTCTTGTACTTGAGTAAAAGTAGAAGTACTCAGATCTTGTACTTGAGTAAAAGTAGAAGTACTCAGATCTTGTACTTGAGTAAAAGTAGAAGTACTCAGGTCTTGTACTTGAGTAAAGTAGAAGTACTCAGATGTTGTACTTGAATAAAAGTAGAAGTACCCAGGTCTTGTACTTGAGTAAAAGTACTCAGGTCTTGTACTTGAGTAAAGGTAGTCAGGTCTTGTACTTGAGTAAAAGTAGAAGTACTCAGGTCTTGAACTTGAGTAAAAGTAGAAGTACTCAGATCTTGTACTTGAGTAAAAGTAGAAGTACTCAGGTCTTGTACTTCAGTACAATTAAAAGTAGTCAGGTCTTGTACTTGAGTAAAAGTAGAAGTACTCAGGTCTTGAACTTGAGTAAAGTAGAAGTACTCAGATCTTGTACTTGAGTTAAGTAGAAGTACTTAGGTCTTGTACTTGTACTCACCTGGAAGTGGTCCTGATGGCTCCTCCCGATCTGGTTGACGTTGGGCAGAGACCCCCCGTAATACGGCCCCTGACTCCGGGCCAGACGCAGCTTCTGGGCCTGCAGCTGCAACCGGACACAGAGAACAGTCTTTACCAAGAGAACCAACTACAACTGGGAGTAAACAAAAGTAACTAGTATTACACTTTACTTATTTCCATTTAATGCTTCTTCAAACGTGGACCCTATTCTGCTCTTTGGGGGGGTTCTCTCTCCTGTAGTGTTCTATGGGTTTTAGTGCATGTGAATGGTCTGCAGACGCTAAAATCCACGTGTTCCCTCCAGAGGGAGATTCTCTCTGTTGTTTTACATTGTGCACATGTTCACTTCTTATTTGTCATTATAAATTGTTATTCTATTTATTTTGTTTATAGATTATGTTATCTTTTTATTGCAAATTTGTTTTACTTAATCTTCCCTTCTATATATTTAACCAAAAGATCTTCAAATAAAAATTGTCAAATGGTAAATCCTATTTATAACTAAATTAAAATGCATGTAATACTTAAAAATACATTTAAAAATCACAGCATTCTCCGCTTTTCTAAGAACGTAACTGCATAATGAAATGATAGACAAATAAATAACAGAAGGCCAATAGAAAGGTTAATACCATAGATATTTATTATGATTTAGAGCGTTTCTAATGATTGCCACATATTGTACAATAAGAATATATATATTTAAAGGTTCTGGTCCAGGTTCTGGTCCAGACTCTGGTCCAGGCTCTGGTCCAGGTTCTGGTCCAGGCTCTCGCCATCTCACACCTAGACTACTGCAACTCCCTCCTGGCTGGTCTACCTGCATGTGCCATCCGACCTCTGCAGCTCATCCAGAATGCAGCGGCTCGTCTGGTCTTCAACCTTCCTAAATTCTCCCACACCACTCCGCTCCTCCGCTCCCTCCACTGGCTTCCGGTAACTGCTAGAATCCACTTCAAGACACTGGTACTAGCGTACCATGCTGCGAATGGATCTGGCCCTTCCTACATCCAGGACATGGTTAAACCGTACACCCCAGCACGTGCACTCCACTCTGCATCAGCCAAACAGCTCGCTGCACCCTCGCTGCCAAGGGGACCCAAGTTCCCATCAGCAAAAACACGTGGGTTTGCTATCCTGGCTCCAAGATGGTGGAATGAGCTCCCATTGACATCAGGACAGCAGAAAGCTTACACACCTTCCAGACTGAAAACTCATCTCTTTCGACTCCACTTCGAGCGATAGAACTATTAACAAAGCACTTATATACTAATAAAGGGCTGGCTTACCTAAAGCCAGTTGAGTAGCACTTGAAATGTGTTGGCTCTATGAAATCTGATGTACTTTATGATTCTGTTTTCTTCAAGTTTCTATTTTGTTGGTCGAACGCACTTATTGTAAGTCGCTCTGGATAAAAGCGTCAGCTAAATGTAATGTAATGTAATGTCTGACTTCATCGTCCACCTCAGTGGAACACTTTCACATTAACATAACTTACGATGTGTCCCTTAGTAATATACAATATATATGTGTGACGTTATTATGGTTCAGGCCTTCCCACACGGAACTGACTTGAGGTTTTGAAGCTTTTCTTAACGCTAACATTAGGAGGAAAGATGACGTGAAAGTAAAAAGAGATAAACACTCGTGGATGTGAGATAAACTAACAATCATCTGTTTCTAAGAATATCTTTCCTAAAAACAACGAAACAAACAACGAATGACTCAGATGATAACCACTGTTAGTCTGCAGGCTGTACCACCATTACAGAGATAACAACGACTACATCTCTGGTTTCAGACAGAGGGGGAAAGAGGTGCTGATACACACCTGAACATCAGCAGGAGAGGACTCTTTAAAGTAGAGACACTACATACTGATATACACCTGAACATCAGCAGGAGAGGACTCTTTAAAGTAGAGACACTACATACTGATACACACCTGA
>JAPTMU010000217.1:237160-274660 GCA_028583405.1 Pogonophryne albipinna
GTCCCCTCTTCTTCATGTCTCTTCTACATCAACATGTGTCCCCTCTTCTTCATGTCTCTTCCACATCAACATGTGTCCCCTCTTCTCCATGTCTCTTCTACATCAACACGTGTCCCCTCTTCTTCATGTCTCTTCTACATCAACATGTGTCCCCTCTTCTTCATGTCTCTTCTACATCAACATGTGTCCCCTCTTCTCCATGTCTCTTCTACATCAACACGTGTCCCCTCTTCTTCATGTCTCTTCTACATCAACATGTGTCCCCTCTTCTTCATGTCTCTTCTACATCAACATGTGTCCCCTCTTCTCCATGTCTCTTCTACATCAACATGTGTCCCCTCTTCTTCATGTCTCTTCTTCATCAACATGTGTCCCCTCTTCTTCATGTCTCTTCTACATCAACATGTGTCCCCTCTTCTTCATGTCTCTTCTACATCAACATGTGTCCCCTCTTCTTCGTGTCTCTTCTACATCAACATGTGTCCCCTCTTCTTCATGTCTCTTCTTCATCAACATGTGTCACCTCTTCTTCATGTCTCTTCTACATCAACATGTGTCCCCTCTTCTTCATGTCTCTTCTACATCAACATGTGTCCCCTCTTCTTCGTGTCTCTTCTACATCAACATGTGTCCCCTCTTCTTCATGTCTCTTCATCAACATGTGTCCCCTCTTCTTCATGTCTCTTCATCAACATGTGTCCCCTCTTCTTCGTGTCTCTTCTACATCAACATGTGTCCCTTCTTCTTCATGTCTCTTCTACATCAACACGTGTCCCCTCTTCTTCATGTCTCTTCTACATCAACATGTGTCCCCTCTTCTTCATGTCTCTTCTACATCAACACGTGTCCCCTCTTCTTCATGTCTCTTCTACATCAACACGTGTCCCCTCTTCTTCATGTCTCTTCTACATCAACACGTGTCCCCTCTTCTCCATGTCTCTTCTACATCAACACGTGTCCCCTCTTCTTCATGTCTCTCCTACATCAACACGTGTCCCCTCTTCTTCATGTCTCTTCTACATCAACATGTGTCCCCTCTTCTTCATGTCTCTTCTACATCAACATGTGTCCCCTCTTCTTCATGTCTCTTCTACATCAACATGTGTCCCCTCTTCTTCATGTCTCTTCTACATCAACACGTGTCCCCTCTTCTTCATGTCTCTTCTACATCAACATGTGTCCCCTCTTCTTCATGTCTCTTCTACATCAACATGTGTCCCCTCTTCTTCATGTCTCTTCTACATCAACATGTGTCCCCTCTTCTTCATGTCTCTTCTACATCAACATGTGTCCCCTCTTCTTCATGTCTCTTCTACATCAACATGTGTCCCCTCTTCTTCATGTCTCTTCTACATCAACATGTGTCCCCTCTAAGCCCTATTTAATGTAAAGAATATCAAGGAAGCCTTAAAATAGATTTTTTTAAAGCTATAATTGAACAGAATTGTGTTTTAATTGCATCTTTATTTTAAAATCAGAAACCCAAAAGGAGAAAGGCTATTTCAACTTTCCAAAGTAACATGTTAGGATGTTGTACCTGGCAATAATCATAATAATGAAACAGGACATTTCTTTGGCACCTTTCACATCGCTCAAAGACCCTCAAACGCAGTTCACCTGGACCCACGCAGCACAGCATCACACCTGGTTTGGATACAGCACCAAATAACCCCATAATCCTGCAGCACTCCTGCCTCACACACACACCTCCTGCCTCACACACACACCTCCTGCCTCACACACACGCCTCCTGCCTCACACACACAGCACTCCTGCCTCACACACACAGCACTCCTGCCTCACACACACACGCCCAGCAGCTGGTTTGGGATTCATGGGATGTGTAGCTCTCATAGTTAGTCATGGTTAGCCTCAGTGAGAGCTGGAAACATCAAGCCCAAACCAACCAGGAACGTTTGGTATTATAGGGATGAATAATACTCCATCTGAAGATTCAGTCCAATACAAGAGTTGTTGCTTAATGTTAACTTTAAAAACTAATCTTTAACATTCTCTTTAGAATAAGAACACTTATGAAAACCCACATAAAGTATTTGTTAGAATAAACTTTGTGTTTTTGCTGCAGGTCTGAAGCATCACTTCCTGCTTCAGTTAATAAACACTTAGCATGTGTCAGAAGTCAGCTGGAACCGTAAAGTACACAGGTCTGGTACTTGAGTAAAAGTAGAAGTACACAGGTCTGGTACTTGAGTAAAAGTAGAAGTACTCAGATTATCTACTTGAGTAAAAGTAGTAGTAGTCAGATTTTTTTACTTGAGTAAAAGTAGAAGTACACAGGTCTGGTACTTGAGTTAAAGTAGAAGTACACAGATCTGGTACTTGTGTAAAAGTAGAAGTACACAGATCTGGTACTTGTGTAAAAGTAGAAGTACACAGATCTGGTACTTGTGTAAAAGTAGAAGTACACAAATCTGGTACTCGAGTAAAAGTAGTAGTACTACGGTCTAAAAGTCAAAATGTTCCTCGAGTGAAAGTAGAAAAGTATTATCATCAAAATATAGTTAAAGTACCGACAGTAAAAGTAGTCATTGTGCACAGTACTTGAGTAAATGTACTTAGTTACTTTACACCACTGTAAATAAAGATCTGAGTACTTCTACCACCTAAGAGTAAACAACAGCCCCGGTGGCTAACGCTGATGCTAACTCCGCTGACTCCGCATCGGAAGCGGACAGCAGCTAACACTCCAGCCGGGAAACAGAGCCTCTGAGCGGCTGCTTTACACCGTGAGGTCCGAGCGGAGCGCCGTGTGGAGGCCGGATAATGGGGCTCTCATGGAGCCCGGGGAGGCCTCTGATCCTCCGGGCAGCTCGCATCACACTCACCCTGGTGGAGGTGATGTCCATCATGACCTCCTGGAAGGCGGCCGTCTCCTCGGCCTGTCGCTGGGTGTGCAGCGCTATCTTCTCGCTAAACTTTCGGGGGTTTGAAGCCCCGCACCCGGGTCCCGAGGCGGGTCCGCAGCCTGTACCCGAGGCAGACATCTTCACCCGGGGAGACCTGACGTAGTGGAGCCGCTGTCAGAGGAGGAGGTCTCACTCCGCCTCTCAGAGGGAGGAGGTCTCACTCCGCCTCTCAGAGGGAGGAGGTCTCACTCCGCCTCTCAGAAGGAAGAGGTCTCACTCCACCTCTCAGAGGGAAGAGGTCTCACTCCGCCTCTCTGTGAGAAGGAAGAGGTCTCACTCCGCCTCTCAGAAGGAAGAGGTCTCACTCCGTCTCCCAGAAGGAAGAGGTCTCACTCCGTCTCTCAGAGGCAGGAGGTCTCACTCCGCCTCTCAGAGGGAGGAGGTCTAACTCCGCCTCTCAGAGGGAAGAGGTCTCACTCCGTCTCTCAGAAGGAAGAGGTCTCACTCCGTCTCTCAGAAGGAAGAGGTCTCACTCCGTCTCTCAGAGGCAGGAGGTCTCACTCCGCCTCTCAGAAGGAAGAGGTCTCACTCCGTCTCTCAGAGGCAGGAGGTCTCACTCCGCCTCTCAGAGGGAAGAGGTCTCACTCCGCCTCTCAGAGGGAAGAGGTCTCACTCCGTCTCTCAGAGGAGGAGGTCTCACTCCGTCTCTCAGAGGAGGAGGTCTCACTCCGTCTCTCAGAGGGAAGAGGTCTCACTCCGCCTCTCTGTGAGAAGGAAGAGGTCTCACTCCGCCTCTCTGTGAGAAGGAAGAGGTCTCACTCCGTCTCTCAGAAGGAAGAGGTCTCACTCCGTCTCTCAGAAGGAAGAGGTCTCACTCCGTCTCTCAGAGGCAGGAGGTCTCACTCCGCCTCTCAGAGGGAAGAGGTCTCACTCCGTCTCTCAGAGGAGGAGGTCTCACTCTTTTGAGGTACTTAATAATAATAACAGGTTTATTTTGTTAGCGCTTTTACAGGTCCTCAAAGTCGCTTTACAGAGATAGTGAAAAGAAAAGAACAAAACATAAATATAGTTAAAGTCAAATTAAAATCGAGCAATACAAAAACAATCACAGATTAAAAGCCAGATGTGTACTTGTGCTTCACTTGAGTATTTCCATGTTACTTTGTACTCCTCTACAGTTCAGAGCTAAATGTTGTACTTTTACCCCTCCACATGTATTTACCTTTATACCTTTAGTTACTTCTCAGATCTGGATTAATTTATTTTTTAATATATTTTTATTATTATTTTATGTTTTCTTTATACTGAAGCGTGTAACTTCAAGACTGGAAGACAATTTGTTTTAATTATTACATTAAAGAAAAGGTTTCACGCGGTTTACTTCATAACAAAACTGCAGATTATTACATAATATTATCATATTTCAGTGTGTGTGTCAATGTGTGTGTGAAATGAGATCATGGCGGATATGAGAGTTGTGACCGCCTACTATTTTGTTTTTGCTCGAAGTGAGACCTCATGTCAGATTCAGAGGAGCTTTGGTTGTTGTTTAAAATTGGAGAAGGCCACCTGCCGGCAGAGTTCAGCTACTGCAGGCAGAAGATACAGAAAGATAACAGCATTCATATCATCGAGTAATCTGTGATAAATACATATGTTATATATAAATAAATAAGTTAGAATACAGTCAAATATACCAAAACTACTACTATTCAAATACAACTTTATATTTGGACATTCATAACACTGCATGAAGCCCAAATAGTATGAGGACAGGTCGACTAGGGGAGCTCCCATCAACTACACACACACACACACACACACACACACACACACACACACACACACACACACACACACACACACACACACACACACACACACACACACACACACACACACACACACACACACACACACACACACACACACACACACACACACACACACACACACACACACACACACACACACACACACACACACACACACACACACACACACACACACACACTACATACTGATATACACCTGAACATCAGCAGGAGAGGACTCTTTAAAGTAGAGACACTACATACTGATATACACCTGAACATCAGCAGGAGAGGACTCTTTAAAGTAGAGACACTACATACTGATATACACCTTAACATCAGCAGGAGAGGACTCTTTAAAGTAGAGACACTACATACTGATATACACCTGAACATCAGCAGGAGAGGACTCTTTAAAGTACAGACACTACATACTGATATACACCTGAACATCAGCAGGAGAGGACTCTTTAAAGTAGAGACACTACATACTGATATACACCTGAACATCAGCAGGAGAGGACTCTTTAAAGTACAGACACTACATACTGATATACACCTGAACATCAGCAGGAGAGGACTCTTTAAAGTAGAGACACTACATACTGATATACACCAGAACATCAGCAGGAGAGGACTCTTTAAAGTACAGACACTACATACTGATATACACCTGAACATCAGCAGGAGAGGACTCTTTAAAGTAGAGACACTACATACTGATATACACCTGAACATCAGCAGGAGAGGACTCTTTAAAGTAGAGACACTACATACTGATATACACCTGAACATCAGCAGGAGAGGACTCTTTAAAGTAGAGACACTACATACTGATATACACCTGAACATCAGCAGGAGAGGACTCTTTAAAGTAGAGACACTACATACTGATATACACCTGAACATCAGCAGGAGAGGACTCTTTAAAGTAGAGACACTACATACTGATATACACCTGAACATCAGCAGGAGAGGACTCTTTAAAGTAGAGACACTACATACTGATATACACCTGAACATCAGCAGGAGAGGACTCTTTAAAGTAGAGACTACATACTGATATACACCTGAACATCAGCAGGAGAGGACTCTTTAAAGTAGAGACACTACATACTGATATACACCTGAACACCAGCAGGAGAGAACTCTTTAAAGTAGAGACACTACATACTGATATACACCTGAACATCAGCAGGAGAGGACTCTTTAAAGTAGAGACTACATACTGATATACACCTGAACATCAGCAGGAGAGGACTCTTTAAAGTAGAGACACTACATACTGATATACACCTGAACATCAGCAGGAGAGGACTCTTTAAAGTAGAGACTACATACTGATATACACCTGAACATCAGCAGGAGAGGACTCTTTAAAGTAGAGACACTACATACTGATATACACCTGAACATCAGCAGGAGAGGACTCTTTAAAGTAGAGACTACATACTGATATACACCTGAACATCAGCAGGAGAGGACTCTTTAAAGTAGAGACACTACATACTGATATACACCTGAACATCAGCAGGAGAGGACTCTTTAAAGTAGAGACACTAAATACTGATATACACCAGCAGAATAAGGACCCTTCCAAATACATCTTGAAACCTGAAAAAGGTTGTGAAAATATCTTTTTTTGTATGTTTTATTTAAAAGTACAAAATAGAGAATCTCAGTCACGGTTTGATTCTGAAAAATACGTTATGTTAAAGTCAGTCTTTCACATTTCATCACAATACAAAATATAACGCATATGTTGGACATGATTAAAATAATGTCGTCCTTAAAATGACTGGTTGAAATTCTTTGGTGCTATAATTACAAAAATACATTTCTAAGTGTCTAAAACATTAATATTTGTCGTCACATCTTTTATGATTGATGCAAAAAATGACCGTTCATGAAATCCTGTCAAAGCAAGTTGAGAGTAAAGCAAATCCTGTCAGGTCTTTAAATCGCAGATCCAGGGTGTGTGTAATATCTGTTGAGCTGCAGAGAGACGAGCAGCGCTTCCCGTCCAGCATAAAGAGTGCATTTGTTTCCGTTCAATAACCTCACGTCTGTCTCCAGATCGGTCACTTTCACACCGATACAAACTCAAAGCTTTTTATCGTAGATATTTTCACACTAAGATCACGTGAGGGGTTTGTTCGAGCCAGGGTCATGGAGTAAGAACTTCAACAGAAACATGATGTGATATTATTAAAAACCATCTATTGAACGTATGAACTATTTTCTGCTTCCATTTTTAGTGTATAGCTCCTGCTTTATCAATTAGTGATTCAGGGGTCAAGTGGCATACTAACTTCAGACTATAAAGACTTGCAAAATAAACACAAAATGACCACAAGGAGGTGCTAAACCACAGAACGATTTAAAGGTCCCATGTCATGCTTTTCCGGTTATTCCCCGTCCCCTTGTTGTTATGAAGGTTTTTATGCATGTAAACGGTCTGCAGAGTCAAAACCCTCAAAGTACACCCTGTAGCGAATAAAACTCTAACACAGAAAAGACCTCCCCAAAACGCCTCGTTGGAGATACGTCACTGTCCATTTGATTCTTCCGGGTACATCATGATGTCATGTCGTCCCCGGAACGAAATGGACCAATCCGTGGAGCCGTTACGTTACGTCCGCGGAGCCGTTACATTAAGCCCCCGCTGATTGGTCCAAATTGACCAATCCACGGACTTCCTCACACACTCAGTGCAGCTCTGCTGATTTCTCCTCCCTGGCTGCAGGCTGATAACAGACAGTTGGGATCGCGGCGAAATTCTCACAGCGTTTATCAACCTTTTTCTTACTCAATATCAAGCCACACTTATTGTTTTTACTTCGGCTGTGACTTTGTGTGCTCAGGGTGAGTTTGGCTGTGTATCGCTAAACAAGGAAATCACACCTCCACGGAGCTCAGCGCGATTCACAACGTCCCGACCAATCGGAGCACACTGGGCTCACAGGGAGGGGGGGGCAAGAGCTGCAACGAGCCGTTTAGTGGAGAGAGTGAATACACAGACTTTACAGAGATGCTGTTTGAGAAACCAATGTGAGTTTGGAAAATTACACAGTATAATTCTATTCTAGTAGACCTCAACAATGGAACTATGATCAGTGGAAATGGCCATGACATGGGACCTTTAAAAAAGTTTATAAACAGACACACAACGACTACATAGATGCGGAAAACCACCACAAAAAGAAGAAATCAAGTTATGATGACTCAAAGGGAGATGCAAAACAATCACAGACACGACCGCAATTAAAAAACACAGAAACAAACACAAAGTAGACCAAAAAGTGTTAAAAACAGACAGAAAATAACTACAGAAACCGACAAACAAACCCAAGAAGGTGCTAAACGACTAAAAGTAGACATTAACTGCCACAAAGAATCACACGATGATAACAAAAACCTGAAAACGACAACAACAAAAGATCATGAGAAACCACTACACACCCTAAATACAGAGACAAAACAACCCCCATGAAACATAACAAGAAGATGCAAAAATGATCAAAAACATATGGAGAATTGATCAAATGAAGCACACTGTCCAAAAATATATGCAAAACCAGGGACTAAGACTTCCCTTAATTATTGGCCTCGGAATATTCTGACCTATACAGACTAGCAGAGGACGCTCCAATTGACTGATGTTCCCCAAACGTCTCATCTGCAGGCTGCAGTATATCAGCCTGTAGGCCACGGATCCACAATGAAATACATTTATTAATCACAGCAATCATAAGAACGTAGCACTATCAGAGAGCTTACTATTGTTTTGAAATCCTAAACAATTCAGCTCTGCTAACATGAGTTACTAAAAGCATCACGGCAAACATTAGCCGCCTTTAGCTTAGCGGTGGTGACGTGAAGTCATGTGACCGTGCTGTAGTTCCTTTATAGCCCAACATTAGCCTCCTTTAGCTTAGCGGTGGTGACGTGAAGTCATGTGACCGTGCTGTAGTTCCTTTATAGCCCAACATTAGCCTCCTTTAGCTTAGCGGTGGTGACGTGAAGTCATGTGACCGTGCTGTAGTTCCTTTATAGCCCAACATTAGCCTCCTTTAGCTTAGCGGTGGTGACCTGAAGTCATGTGACCGTGCTGTAGTTCCTTTATAGCCCAACATTAGACTCCTTTAGCTTAGCGGTGGCGACGTGAAGTCATGTGGCCATGCTGTAGTTCCTTTATAGCCCAACATTAGCCTCCTTTAGCTTAGCGGTGGTGACGTGAAGTCATGTGGCCGTGCTGTAGTCCTTTATAGCCCAACATTAGCCTCCTTTAGCTTAGCGGTGGTGACATGAAGTCATGTGACCGTGCTGTAGTTCCTTTATAGCCCAACATTAGCCTCCTTTAGCTTAGCGGTGGTGACGTGAAGTCATGTGACCGTGCTGTAGTTCCTTTATAGCCCAACATTAGCCTCCTTTAGCTTAGCGGTGGTGACGTGAAGTCATGTGGCCGTGCTGTAGTCCTTTATAGCCCAACATTAGCCTCCTTTAGCTTAGCGGTGGTGACGTGAAGTTATGTGACCGTGCTGTAGTTCCTTTATAGCCCAACATTAGCCTCCTTTAGCTTAGCGGTGGTGACGTGAAGTCATGTGACCGTGCTGTAGTTCCTTTATAGCCCAACATTAGCCTCCTTTAGCTTAGCGGTGGTGACGTGAAGTCATGTGACCGTGCTGTAGTTCCTTTATAGCCCAACATTAGCCTCCTTTAGCTTAGCGGTGGTGACGTGAAGTCATGTGACCGTGCTGTTGTTCCTTTATAGCCCAACATTAGCCACCTTTAGCTTAGCGGTGGTGACGTGAAGTAATGTGACCGTGCTGTAGTTCCTTTATAGCCCAACATTAGCCGCCTTTAGCTTAGCGGTGGTGACATGAAGTCATGTGACCGTGCTGTAGTTCCTTTATAGCCCAACATTAGCCTCCTTTAGCTTAGCGGTGGTTACTTGAAGTCATGTGACCGTGCTGTAGTTCCTTTATAGCCCAACATTAGCCTCCTTTAGCTTAGCGGTGGTTACTTGAAGTCATGTGACCATGCTGTAGTTCCTTTATAGCCCAACATTAGCCTCCTTTAGCTTAGCGGTGGTGACGTGAAGTCATGTGACCGTGCTGTAGTTCCTTTATAGCCCAACATTAGCCTCCTTTACCTTAGCGGTGGTTACTTGAAGTCATGTGACCGTGCTGTAGTTCCTTTATAGCCCAACATTAGCCGCCTTTAGCTTAGCGGTGGTGACATGAAGTCATGTGACTGTGCTGTAGTTCCTTTATAGCCCAACATTAGCTTCTTACTTCAGAAATAAAGTGGTGTTAATATGTGGACATTATCCTGCTGAACTCCCTGGGATGATTACAGTTTGATGAAGAGCACGGCGGTGACCAAGGCGAAGCCGGCCAGCAGCGAGGCCACCCTGGGGATGCGGTTCCCTCCGGAGCCCAGCTCGTGCGGCAGGATCTCCATGAAGGTGATGTAGAGGAAGCTTCCCGCCGCCAGACCCTGCAGCGTGCAGCGGGCCAGCCGGTGCTGCCGGGGCGCCTTCGTCTCCAAGAGCGCCGAGCCCAGGCCGATGCCCAGCGGCGACATGGCGGCAAACAGCAGCAGGCAGCCGGCCACCAGGGGGAGCCGCAGCCGGCCCCGCAACAGCGTGCAGGCCAGGCTGAAGGAGATGATGCTCTTGTGGACCATCAGCCCCAGAGTCAGAACTGAACATGGGGAAGAAGCATTCAGTTCAGAGAGGGGAAACGTACTCAGATGTTGTACTTAAGTACTTTTACTTGTCACAATGTATTCCTACTCTATGGTAAAGTAAGTATCAAAGTGTAGGAATACTCTGTTACAAGTAAAAGTCCTACAGTCAAAATGTTACTCAAGTAAAAGTAGAAAAGTAACTAAATGTATTAAATACATGTAGTGGAGTAAAAGTACACGATTAGCTTGTTTTATGTTTGTTCTATTCTCTTTGCTTTTTAATGGCCATTTCATAGCGTGTTTCCGTGACACTATTTCTTAATGCACCTAATGTTTTTCATTTGTGTACAGTACTTGGAATTGTCTTGTGTTGAAAGATGCTGTATAGATAAACTTGCCTTGCCTTGCCACGTAGATCTCCTGCAGGCCCACCGCCAGCCCCTCCAACACGGAGTGCAGCGACAGCGAGAAGACCAGGACGAAGGAGCGCAGGGCCGACTGCGCGCTCAGGTCCACGTGGAAGAGGCTGCCGCCGGACTCCTCTGACGCGCCGTGGCGGTGGGAGTTGGCGCTGGAGTTCGGCAGCAGAGCGCGACACTCCTTCACCTGAGGCTGGTCCTTAAAGGCCAGGATGACCTGCTCCAGAACCAGAACCAGGAAGAAACCCATCGCCATGATGAACTCAGGCAGAGGGAACTGAAGCTGTGGGGAGAGAAGAAGACGCCGCAGACGAGGGTGAACGATGACTATCGGATTTGATATCGAAAGTGTCTAAAGGAGAACAAACATTAGCCGCCTTTAGCTTAGCGTGGTGATGTGAGAACATTAGCTTAGCGGTGGTGACGTGAAGTCATGTGACGTTCCTGTGTGTGTGTGTGTGTGTGTGTGTGTGTGGGTATGTGTGTGTTTCTCAATGTCGAGGAGGCTTGCTTGGTAGCACACAGGGGCGGACTGGCCATTTGGGAATACCGGGAGTTTCCCTGGTGGGCCGGTGCTGTGTGGCTGGAGGGCCAACAAAAAAAAAAAAAAAAAAAAAAACTACCGGCCCACATTTGTAAGTGTTCCGGCCCAGTGGGCCGTTTTGATAAGCTACCTTTGTTCTATCTATCAGTTTCAATGGGTTGGCAGGGAAGCGGGGTTCAGTGGGAGTGGCTGTACCCGTAGGATAGAAAAGGGGGAAGTGACGTCTGACTCAGAGGTCGCGCGGCTGTGGAGAAGAACGTGTTGCCCACATTCTGTTACTGAGTGTAGGCTAGTTAGCTAGCAGGTTTATTGTTTTGGGTGCAGTCACTTTTGCCTCCACTTGCTGTTCAAATAAATGTTGAAAGAAAAAGTAAATCTGTTTACAGTTCTGTTTTATATGGGTGTTGAAGAAGAAGAAGAACTGGGAGGGATGAAACCCTCTGTAATGGTCACACATGCAGAGCACACAGCACACACAGTGACATGTGTTCTCTGCTTTTAACCCATCCTAGCACCAGGAGTCTAGTACTAGGAGTCTAGTACTAGGAGTCTAGTGGAGCAGTGGGCAGCTATTGTACAGCGCCCGCGGAGCAATGGGAGTGAGGGGGGAAGGGGGATGTCCGGTGCCTTGCTCAAGGGCACCACGGCAGGAGGTGAACTGGGACCTCTCCAAGTAGAAGTCCACACTCCAAATGTTGGTCTGGTCGGGGACTTGAACCGGCGACCCTACGGCTCACAGTCCAAGCCCCTACTGACTGCCATAGATTTAGTCCCTAATTTTGCTCTCAAAGTGCCCCAGATTGATGCACTTAACTTCAACATTTAAAAAAAAGCTTGCCCCCAGACCCCCTAGAGGAGGTCTACCACCTGTGTGCTTGCCACCCACACCCCCTGTTAAATTGTCTCACCCACATTGAGGATGCTTCCAAGGCCCATGTTTTATTCCATGTGTCAAGTCAGGCAAATTGGGTCCAGATGTTATTGCATCAATGATCTGTTACCATTAAAATCACTAAATATATGCTCTCTAACTATTTTTGCTCTAGGCAACTCAAGGGCTCAGGTAATGTGATTACTTTATGAATAATGGTCCAAAATAACATTAAATACAGGGTTTTTTGTTAAGTAACATACTTTCGTCGCCGGCCGGCCGATACATGCCGCGCATTAAGTGGGCCTGTCTGTCAATTAATCCCCGGGCCACTTTTTCCCCCCAGTCCGCCCCTGGTAGCACATGTATGCTGGACATTTGAAAAGTCCTTCGACGGCACTCAATGACGTAGTATCCTTGAAGTAGTGGCTCTGGAGCAGCTTTCCTCGACATTGAGAAACACCCAGAGAGTGTTTGTCTCTTGACCTTATGACAAAATCAATACATAATGTGTGTGTGTCTGTGTGTTATATCATCTTACGGTGACCCCCGCGCTGCTGAAGGCCTCCTCGATGCTCTGCAGGTAGTCCGGCAGCTGCTCCAGCAGACAGGTGGCCAAAAACACTCCTCCTGCAAAACAGCTGATCAGGCTGAGCAGCCTGCGCCGAAAACCTGCAAGACAACGCTCAGGGATTAATCTGACGCCTGCTGCTTCAGTTCTGATCTGATACCTCACTGTGAAAACACTCCACTACAAGTATATATATATATATATTCAAAACCTAATTTAGGTAAAAGTATTATCTTTAAAACTTAGTTAAAGTACATAGAGTAATAGTTGTATTATTATTATTATTATTATTATGACCTGGGTCCATCTATTATTATTTTATTAACATTAGTATAATTATAATCACCATTATTATTATTTTTAGTATTGTAATTAGTTAGTATGATCATGATTACGTGGGTCCATGCTGCAGCAGCCCCCTCCCCGAGCGATGCACAGCGGGCTGAATCCAGACAGCAGCGTGACGGAGAGCAGGAGAACCAGAGCCCCCCCAGGAACCCTGAGGGCGGAGGGGGAGACCCCCCCCACCACAGCGGACATCTTTAATCTGGTTACTCTTCACCACCGCGAGAAGGAGGAAGAGGAGGAGGAGGAGGAGGAGGAAGAGGAGGAGGAGGGCATGGAGTCACACAGGAGTCTGTCTGACAAAAAAGATAATAATTAGATCCCCTCTTCCTGTCTTTCTTCTTGTATTCAATCTAATATCTATATTTTTTCTCTGCCATAATATATATATATACTGATATAGATATAGCATAATTTATAAAGTTATAAAAGGCTAAGTGTTTCAATATATACGTACATCCAGGCACTTAACAATATCTATATTTAATTAATGTTTTTTTGTAATATGAATTACTTTTTTTAATGTTTGTACTGAGTTATCATTTTTCATTGTATTGTGTTTTTTGAAAAGTCAAAATTCGCAGTAAAAAGTTAATTCTGTGAAAACTAAACATTCAGAAAATAAGTCAAAATTAAAAGAAAAAAGGAAAATTATAATAAAACAAAAACATCTCTCGTTCAGATCTTATGGAACCAATGAGTCGACTCAAGGTAGCGGAAATTGAGGAAGATTGTTAGTGGCTTAGTCTTTATCTGCTTTCCTCATGCTGAACAACTTATTTTCAAGAAACTAATGAGGACACATTTGGTCCAAATAATATTTAAAGTGGGGCTTTTGCATTTTTCTCTCCAGATAATCTCAGTATTAGTCCTATTTCTCTGCTCATTTGAATCAAGGAATTAGGTAATTAGTCACGTGTCATGCTGAATAACTTCATTGTTAGAAACATACACGCTTATTTCCTGCTGAAAATAAGTTGGAAAGTTTTGATTCCCATGATTTGATCAGTTTTACAGATATTTCGATCAATGTATGGAATCAATTATTTGACTTAATCCTAGGTGTCGACTAAGATTCCAATTATTCTTTTATTTGTATTACTTTTTTCATGATATATGACTTGTTTCCATACAAACACGTCAGAGCACATCTCTGGAATACACTAGATATCAAGTAGGCCTAGTGCTTTTTAAACTCACATTTAAAGATCTAGTGATTTTTAATTCATTAAATGTAACGATTAGTCAAACGAGTGTTAATCGAGTCAAAGTGATATAAAGTGATAACCCAGAGTGAAGAAACAGCGCGTGTTGTTTCCCCTCGTGTACATCTGAGCTGTACCTGAATCCGGACCCAGCAGCTCGCTCTGTTCCTCCCGGAGATGATTACATAATGAAGTCCTCTTTCTTCTTCTTTCTCGCTGGATGTGTCGACATGTTGTCCGGGAAGAGGTGAGTCAGTTCCCATCAGCTGATCCGAACTGATCTCTGTCACACTCAGCAACAACACGCTGCATCCGGGTTTCACAATAAAACGCTGACTTGAATTTACTCGTCCTTTACTGAACTAAAAGTACTAATACTAAACCCTAAATAAATACTCCGATACTCATAAAACACCTGCATTGAGATGTTACTTAGCCTAAGTAAAAATATTAATATCTCTAAGCTTTCAGAAAAAAAAAGTAAATTAATATCAACAATTTGTAAAGTAGTAGTTCAAAGTAGGGATTCAAGATGTCGAACAAATGTGGCCAATATGTGGAAATGTAACTCACTCCACTAAATGTATTTAATACCTTTAGTTACTTCACAGATCTGGATGAATGATGTGAAATCTAACCAAGTGTTGAATCAGACTTTAGTTCCACCTGGAGTAAATCCACCAGCTACCCTGCAGTCTACAAAGTCATTCAGACTAGCTGCACCTTCACCAGCTTTGAGAACACTTTCATGATCAATCATTATAAAACATATTATTCTGAAATGGACTAATATGCACTCGATCTGACTGACACAGAGCGGGAGATCAGAGGCGGGGCTTAAGATAAACTCAACTGCGCATGCTCTATGGGCCCACATCCGGGTACTTTCAGAATCTATACTCGCTCCACTTTGGGCTTCAAGCGCCACTGAATAACTCACAGGAATGAACGGAGTATCCAGTTCTCTTACTCATCCTTTATACATCCATGAGCATGTTGGATAGCTGGCTAGCTTGTTAAATTAATAGCTAATGTTCACTAGCTAATTTAAGGTACATTTATTTCGGTCTCTAGGTTAACTTGTTCGTTTGTATTTTAACTCTGTGGACATTTCTCTGGCTTTCTGGCAGTGAGAGTTACTGTAACATCTTGGCATGTGCTTTAGTTTGGAGTTACCTTTATATATGCTTCAGTACTTTGTAGTTCCTCATAGAGCAGAAATCTACACCAAGAGACACTGCAGTTATTTGATGTCCTCATGAGGTTTCAGGACATTTTCATCCTGTCACTAACATTAGACTGTGAGAGTGGTGGGGAGGGTGAATATAAGTAGCCTACTATTTGGTGCAGTGATGATGCATGTTTGTATGCTGACCCAGGAGTTATCTACACAAGGGGTCCATTGTCAAAAAGCCAATGGGATTTCTCCATGTGATTATTGCAGAAAATAATCTCTGTGTGTTAGAAATTAAAATCAATGTTGATATGGCGTAATTTGAATTAAATACACTATTTAATTTAAATCAGTTTTATTCTGAAAAACCGGAAGTTCACTAACTATTAACTTAATACTTTTATTCTGAAAATTATTCACTTCCGGTTAGCATTAGCATGTGGCGAAATGATGCATTTCCAAACCATGAATCAAAGGTGAAATGACATGTTGTACACCGAGCACACTGGGTTTAGCACTCATTTATTACCGCTGAATAACGTTTATCAGGGAATGTTTAAATAACCACAGACACCAGAATGATATAATTTAACAACGGAAAAAGGCAGGAATTGCATTGGACCCGCCCCCCGACGACGCCGGCCAATAGGAGAAGACCTCAGATGACAACAGGAAGAGCAAGCCAAGAATTGACCTCTTCTACCTGCTGACCTGGACTGACCGGTCGGATGAGGAGAGCGCCTCCACTCGCACATTTCATTTTGTACACCACCGCATCTTTTGTGTAATTAAATGCTGTTAACTTTTATAAGCTTCCCTTGACTCTTTTCAGTCTCTCCTGCCTTCAGGGTTTTAGAATACACTAACATGTGTCAAACAAACGTTTCTGATACTTACACGTTTAGTTAGCGGGATAATCTCCACATATCAACACCACGTTATGATTGCAGACCTTCCAACCCTGTCTCCTAAAAAGTACGTTCCCACAGAACTAAACTGCATTCTCAATTACGTTTAGCTAGAAACGTATTTTCTCCCACGTCACGTTTGTTATGAACGTATCTCAAATACGTTTATTTTCTACATATCTTTGCCATTTATTGTCTTGCTTATTATAATAATGATAATAGTCATTTATAAATATCATTTTAGAGCACACATTTGAAATCAGTAGGCGAGGCTGTAATTTCTCCAGCTGTTACTCTCATGAGCGAGGCAGAACATAATAGTTTTAACAGCCAAAAAGCTGCTGTGTCGTTTATTGCACCTCAAACATTAAAACAAATCCAGAGTTACGTGTTTCTGTACTTCCTCTAAGAAGAAAGGACAGTAACAGAAGAGCTCTGTGGCTTCAGGCTTGATCGCCGTTCAAATGACAGCGTTGGTTTCCCCGAAAGTGGGCGGGGCTGTAAAGTGACGTAGATTTTACTCTCATCTATTATTCAAAACCATTCTATTTATTCTAACGTAAATTACATGCCAGTGTTTTATCTTTTTATTTATTTGTTTTTATTTTAAATCGTATAATGTCGGACTTGTTTTCCCGTCTGTGAGGAAAAGAAATGGCTCAGAGCCTCAAATACTGAAATCTGTATTTTTTAAAATCTTTTTTTCCTTATTTACTCAAAAATAACACACAATTATCCTTGTTTTTATTTATTTGTTTAATTCTATAATCTTGGGCTTTTTAGCCGTAAATAAAGTCACCGGAAACAGACGTAGGCCTATAAGGGACATTTTGAGGATACACACAAACCCACTGAACAGATTACCAAAGATCCTCAGCTTGAAGCTCGTTGATTGGATGTTTTAGCCGCAATGCATGTTGGGATATGATGTTAATGCGATATGATATCCGAAAACATTTAAAAAAATAAATAATAATACTTTATTCCGAGTGTTCTTGCTTTTCTCTTTGGAAGTCATCACATAACAGCATTGTAATACACGGTTCGGCTGCATTAAATATTACACATCTGCCGTAGTTCTTTATTTATAGAGCCCTGATGAGAAGACTTCTGGACAAACAGGAGAACTGCCGCCAAAACTGAATATGTGACGTGGATCATAAATATATCAACAATTAAACAACACCTTGCATTTCTTTTCACAAAATACGTCTCCTTGCAGTATCAACACTAATTCGGCTGACTTTTATATTTGATCCAATTGGTAGATAGGTTATATTTACACCATAACGGTGCACAGCTGATAGAAAAGGACTTGTAGTTTTTAAAGATATTACTGATTTTCTTTGAATATAAGAATGTAAATACTGAGTTGAGAGAATAGTCAGGGGATTTGGGTGATGGCAGACACATCTATGGAATCACAATTTCAATAGCTTACCATTAAATGACGGATATGCCTTTCTGTCTGTGATGTTTTACAAATCAGATATTAATGTGTAGAAGTAAAGCATGAGAAATAGTATAGCAATATCCTGTAAAATTATGTAAAAACATGAATAAAACTACACATCTTCAGATGTTATACATACATAAGTGTCCTACACTAATAATACAACGTTATTATTAGTATGCTGTGTGTACCTTGTGTGCACCGCCTAGTGGTTAAAGCACGTTATTGAATTATTTTTGTTGAATAATGTTATTTTTGTTGAACAATGTTATTTGATGAAAAAAATATTAAGAGTACATACTTTCATAGCGGGAAAGTAGAAGGTCAATGATAGAAATATAGAATATAACAAATCAAGAAGATACTGTAAGTGATCTCTACAATAAAACAGTTTAGTGCTGGATGTACAAAGATATTAATATGAGGATGTGCAAAACAGACAAACTAATTAACCTTTATTAACACATTAAATAATACTTTAGGTTAAGGTCTTCTTTCAAATAAGAAAAAAGCTTTGGGGGTATCTATCTACAGATAAATATTAAGCCTGACAAAGTACTTAACGTCTAATGTATTGCTTTCCTGCAATGTTAACTATGTTGAAGCACTTATTTTAACTGATATTATACACATTAATTATACTCTTATGTAGATAGTATAAGAAATGTGCAGAATATGACAGTTTAATGGTGGAGGTACACACATATTGATAGATGTCTTGTAATTAACTATTAGTAGAGAATAACGAGTAATGAATATACTTTATAGAGATCTGCAGATAAATGTTTAGTCTTCTCAAGCACCAACTATCAAATATCTCCTGATTGTTGCCACTTGACAATCACCTTCCCTGAATTTTACTCAGGTGTAACAAAGTGTGATTTAAGGGTTGTTTATATTTCACATCATTAATCAGAATCTGCAGAGTTACTAAAGTAAATGTAGTGGAGTAAAAATACCAGGTTATCCTCTGAATTGTAGTGGAGTAGAATTACAAAGTAACAATGAGCTGTCATGTGGGTATATATTAATGCTGCCCATTATGGACACAAGCGATTTTCACCCATGTAGTAATTACATGTTTTAAATGTGTACACACCAATGTGTTTCCTATCGCCTAAACCTCCAGGGCTGTACACAGTTTAATACTGTCAACTTCTCATTTTGGGAAAAACGAAAACGTCTTTTAAAACTACAATTCCCAGTAGAGACGTGCCATAGAGAACATGTTGCGAATCACAATAGCCAGCATGTGTAGTTCTGGGGGGGCGTTCGAGTCCAGTTTTGAATAGTCTGCCGTGGTTTCGTTCCATTTCAAAGAGCTTGACGCTCGGCGTAACCTTGGCGCACTGCCACTCCAACATCCAATCACAGAGCTTGAAGATTAATCACGGGGTTTCTCAACGGGACTGTAGTCCCAAACGATAGCTGGGGATTATGGGTAGTGTAGTGTCTTCGGCCATCCTAAACTGAAATGTTTTTCGGATATCATATCGCATTAACAACACCACATTTGAAGCCACAGAGATCTTCTGTTACTGTCCTTTCTTCTTAGAGGAAGTACAGAAACACGTAACTCTGGATTTGTTTTAATGTTTGAGGTGCAATAAACGACACAGCAGCTTTTTGGCTGTTAAAACTATTATTTTCTGCCTCGCTCATGAGAGTAACAGCTGGCGAAATTACAGCCTCGTCTACTGATTTCAAATGTGTGCTCTAAAATGATATTTATAAATGACTATTATCATTATTATAAGCAAGACAATAAATGGCAAAGATATGTAGAAAATAAACGTATTTAAGATACGTTCATAACGAACGTAACGTGGGAGAAAATACGTTTCTGGCTAAACGTAATTGAGAATGCAGTTTAGTTCTGTGGGAACGTAACTTTTAGGAGACAGGGTTGGTTTAAAAATGTAAAAGATTTAAAAATGTAAGACACGTTGACAAAAAGTATTTCTCAGTTCATGAATGCATGAATTGGTAAAGAAAATCTTTTTCTAATAACTGCCCCTCGTCTGCACTGCTGACGTTTTCCCGATACAATAATACAAAAACACTTCATGTTATTGCATTTTTTTAATTGAAAAAACAAAAAGGAAACTCTTACAGAGAACGGTCACCGAGATCTAATCCTGTTCACTGATGTTCTGCAAAGCTGGGCCTCATTGAGCATCTTTAGCGAGGTGTTTGTGGATGATTTCATTACTAATGAATGCGCCCCGCTTCAGTCACTAAACAGCTGTTTCATCCACTGTGTGAAACAAAAGGCTGATCTCTAATCGAACGAACCAAACCATCCTTCACTAAACCAACCAGTGAGTATTCATCTGAGGAAGTGTTCTCGCTGGTGAACTGTTGAAGAATATTGTTTAAAATGTCATCACCAGTTAATCTATTAATACACTTTGGTGTGTGTTATCTAGTATGAACACTTTTTAAAGAACATGTGGGGAGGCTGTGGCTCAGTGGATAGTGTGATGAAGGGGGTAGCGAGTTCGAGTCCCACTGCAGTCAGCATGTCGTTGTGTCCCTGAGACACTTCACCTGGATTGTCCACAGTACTCAATGTTTTTAAAGCTCGGTTGGATGCTAGTCAATCAGAAGCTATTGGTACCTGTGTATGTGGATCATTATGTAAATGATGCTGTATGATGTCCTTCTGTTGTTCTGTTTATGTTTTTATGTTTCATGTGGAACTACTTGAAATAAATAAATAAAGGTTTGAAATGAAATGAAATGAAAGTCGCTTCGGATAAAAGCGTCTAACAAATAAAATGTATGTGTATTTATTTTTAAATAATCAACAGCACTGACGCATTTGGTTTTTTTGGTCTAGATCTGAAGCAATTCCCTGATACTACTTAACAATCCTTACGTCCATTTCTATTCACTAACTCAGTGCTTATCCCTCTTTGATTGATGAATTCCAGGCTCCTAACACCACGGTAACACAAGTAGAGACAACGGGGGGATATCCTCCACCATAGTGTTAGGAAGTCTTCAATTAGAGAGACAAACACTTTCTGAAGAGTGACGACGTCAGGTATGTAAAGAAAGTGATGACACTGCCAAAAAAGACCATTTCAATCGGGGGAACACCAAGCTATTAACGTTAAGGTGTGGAAGAAACAAAACACACCCGATGCTGGAGCTCTAAAGGAAGAATCCTCTGCAGAACTGTTGACGTACAACCTTCAAATCAACCGTAGACCCCCCCTAACTCGTACAGACAACACAGGAGACCTGCAGCTCAGCTCAGAAGGGTCTCCTCTGTCAGCGCGCCTTACTCTGTGCAGGTTCGTCGTGAGTGCAGCAGCATTTTCCTCCAGTCTGAATCCATCAGAAATGAAAAAGTCTTCTGACCGGAGGACGAGGGCCGGGGACGTCTCTTCCTGCCTTCTTTACAACCTGCAAATCAACCGTAAACCCACCTTAACTCGTACAAACAACACATGAGACCTGCAGCACACGATACAAAGTTATTATTGTTGTCTCTTTGCGTGTCTCTGCTCCTTCCGTTACATCCTGTTCCTGCACAGGTGTTTCCTCTGTCCTCACACTCTCCCTCCCTTTACGTTGTTCATGCATGTACGTCGTGAGTGCATCAGCGTCTTGCTCCAGTCTGAACTCCTCTGACAGGAGGACGAGGACTGGCCATTTCTCTTCTGTCTTTCCTTTCTCTCCTTCCCGGGCTCCATTCCAAACTGTAACGGGTTGTTTTGTCTAATCTACGTCTGGTTGACTTCCTGAACCTCTGTTAAAGAGCCGAGCACAGCCTGCCAGCAGTGGAGCTCCGAACCTTAGACGTACAACCTGCAGATCAACCGTGAACCCCCTAACTCGTACAAACAACACATGAGACCTGCAGCACACGATATCAAGTTATTATTGTTGTCTCTGCACAGGTTTCAGAAGGGTCTCCTCTGTCAGCGCGCCCTCCTCTCTGTCCCCTGGAAGCTGTCTTTTCATTGGCTGTCGCTCTCGCCCAGGAGCCAATAGGTGGTCATCTTCCCTTTGCCCTTCACGTCGATCTCTCTTCTCCTCTCCAGCTGGAAGCAGTTAAACTCCTGCAAGATGTCGTGAGTCGCCGCCGACACATGGATCTTCAGTGCTACACACACACACACACACACACACACACACACACACACACACACACACACACACACACACACACACACACACACACACACACACACACACACACACACACACACACACACACACACACACACACACACACACACACACACACACACACACACACACACACACACACACACACACACACACGTTAGCGAGCTAGCTTTCAGCAGATCTGCAGTAACAGTATCTGAAGGAGTCATGTGATCACATTGTTAAAATAAGACCATATACATTTTAGGTAAGTTTCCAACAACAGCTTTATAATCCTGAACGTCACCAAACGCTCCGTCCCAGCTGTGTGCGTCACTCTTTAGTGTCCCCTGGTCTCCCAGCTGTGTGCGTCACTCTTTAGTGTCCCCTGGTCTCCCAGCTGTGTGCGTCACTCTTTAGTGTCCCCTGGTCTCCCAGCTGTGTGCGTCCCTCTTTAGTGTCCCCTGGTCTCCCAGCTGTGTGCGTCACTCTTTAGTGTCCCCTGGTCTCCCAGCTGTGTGCGTCACTCTTTAGTGTCCCCTGGTCTCCCAGCTGTGTGCGTCCCTCTTTAGTGTGCCCTGGTCTCCCAGCTGTGTGCGTCACTCTTTAGAGTCCCCTGGTCTCCCAGCTGTGTGCGTCACTCTTTAGTGTCCCCTGGTCTCCCAGCTGTGTGCGTCACTCTTTAGTGTCCCCTGGTCTCCCAGCTGTGTGCGTCCCTCTTTAGTGTGCCCTGGTCTCCCAGCTGTGTGCGTCACTCTTTAGAGTCCCCTGGTCTCCCAGCTGTGTGCGTCACTCTTTAGAGTCCCCTGGTCTCCCAGCTGTGTGCGTCACTCTTTAGTGTCCCCTGGTCTCCCAGCTGTGTGCGTCCCTCTTTATTGTCCCCTGATCTCCCAGCTGTGTGCGTCACTCTTTAGTGTCCCCTGATCTCCCAGCTGTGTGCGTCACTCTTTAGTGTCCCCTGGTCTCTAGCTGTGTGCGTCACTCTTTAGTGTCCCCTGGTCTCCCAGCTGTGTGCGTCACTCTTTAGTGTCCCCTGATCTCCCAGCTGTGTGCATCATTCTTTAGTGTCCCCTGGTCTCTAGCTGTGTGCGTCACTCTTTAGTGTCCCCTGGTCTCCAGCTGTGTGCGCTGAAGATGTTAATTCATGTGGAACCCTTTGTGTTTTTATATCTGCATCGTTTGTGAAGCTGCAGCGAGTTTACTCCCGTTGGCCTCCGTATAAAACGACATAGAAATGTTTTGACAATATAAAACCTATTATAGAATTTAGAAAAGATAAATATACAAAAACGCATGTATTATAAGATTAAGACAAATGAGTTTCAGAGCAGAGCAGTTACGTGAACACATACTGATGAATCTGCACCACATTGAAAAGGAAAGACATGTCTGACCTTCGCCGCTGGACTCCATGCGGGACGACGTGTTGACCGTGTCTCCGAACAAACAGTAGCGCGGCATCTTCAGACCCACCACCCCCGCACACACCGGGCCTGCAGCAGGGAACACACGGCACGCTCATGCATCTCCAGAGCAGTGCATATCAAATAGTCCTGATCCAACACACTATTATTTTAAATGTGATGCAGAACTTGCTTTTGCAAACATCCAACACTTTACCAACACATCCAGAAGAAAAGCATGTTGTGCATCAAATTAGAGCAGAATAAAAACACATTTCAATTATCCGAAGTGGTCAACTTTGTGATCCATAATATATATTTTCTTACTCCTCATGTTATCTTTTAACCAGGTGCAGAATTGTAAGCCTTTACACACGACTGCTGCTCGGCTATCGGCCCGAGGGTGGCTTTTATTACCTTTACAGCCTTGCATTGTTGGAGGAGCGATACTCGCTGTGCGTATGACAATAACGCCTTTGAATCTTTTAAATCTTTATCCCAGACACGTATTTACTGCTCCCCTCCCATCCTCTGCACGTCCTGCAGTCCAAGATGGATCTGTCTTCTCTGTCGTCTTAGAGTTGTGTGTGTACTCACCGCTGTGAACTCCTATCCTCAGCTCCAGCTGCTGCTCGGGCCGGTGGCAGATCTTGAATGTTCGCACGGCGTGCAGCAGGGCGAGCGCCATGCGGGCGATTTCCCTCCCGTGCAAGTTCCCGTTCCTCACCGGCAACCCCGACACCACCATGTATGCGTCGCCAATCGTCTCCACCTGCAGGGGGAGGGGTACACTCCATTTTACGTGTATTTAACGCATATATACATTTAAAGAACTTCCACACAGAGTGCCAACACGCTTCTACGGCCCAGAACTCAGGAGAAACTCGCTGCAGCTTCAGAAAGGACGCAGATATAGAAACCCAAAGGTTCCAAATGAAGAAACATCTTCAGCAACACATGCAGCGTTTAGAGAAGATTCAGCAACTTGAGGAGACATGGCAGCGTTTACTAAAAGCTGCAGAAAGCAAACGCTGCAAATACAAAACGCTGAAGAAGCTCAAAACACAACGGAGACCAGGGGACACTAAAGAGTGACGGACACAGCTGGGAGACCAGGGGACACTAAAGAGTGACGCACACAGCTGAGAGACCAGGGGACACTAAAGAGTGACGCACACAGCTGAGAGACCAGGGGACACTAAAGAGTGACGCACACAGCTGGGAGACCAGGGGACACTAAAGAGTGACGCACACAGCTGGGAGACCAGGGGACACTAAAGAATGACGCACACAGCTGAGAGACCAGGGGACACTAAAGAGTGACGCGCACAGCTGGGAGACCAGGGGACACTAAAGAGTGACGCACACAGCTGAGAGACCAGGGGACACTAAAGAGTGACACACACAGCTGGAGACAAGGGGACACTAAAGAGTGACGCACACAGCTGGGAGACCAGGGGACACTAAAGAGTGACACACACAGCTGGGAGACCAGGGGACACTAAAGAGTGACGCACACAGCTGGGAGACCAGGGGACACTAAAGAGTGACTCACACAGCTGGGAGACCAGGGGACACAAAAGAGTGACGCACACAGCTGGGAGACCAGGGGACACTAAAGAGTGACGCACACAGCTGAGAGACCAGGGGACACTAAAGAGTGACGCACACAGCTGGGAGACCAGGGGACACTAAAGAATGACGCACACAGCTGAGAGACCAGGGGACACTAAAGAGTGACGCACACAGCTGGGAGACCAGGGGACACTAAAGAGTGACGCACACAGCTGGAGACAAGGGGACACTAAAGAGTGACGCACACAGCTGGGAGACATGGGGACACTAAAGAGTGACGCACACAGCTGGGAGACCAGGGGACACTAAAGAGTGACGCACACAGCTGAGAGACCAGGGGACACTAAAGAGTGACGCACACAGCTGGAGACAAGGGGACACTAAAGAGTGACACACACAGCTGGGAGACATGGGGACACTAAAGACTGACGCACACAGCTGGGAGACCAGGGGACACTAAAAAGTGATGCACAAAGCTGGAGACAAGGGGACACTAAAGAGTGATGCACACAGCTGAGAGACCAGGGGACACTAAAGAGTGACGCACACAGCTGGGAGACCAGGGGACACTAAAGAATGACGCACACAGCTGGGAGACCAGGGGACACTAAAGAGTGACGCACACAGCTGGGAGACCAGGGGACACTAAAGAATGACGCACACAGCTGAGAGACCAGGGGACACTAAAGAGTGACGCACACAGCTGGGAGACCAGGGGACACTAAAGAGTGACGCACACAGCTGAGAGACCAGGGGACACTAAAGAGTGACGCACACAGCTGGGAGACCAGGGGACACTAAAGAATGACGCACACAGCTGGGAGACCAGGGGACACTAAAGAATGACGCACACAGCTGAGAGACCAGGGGACACTAAAGAGTGACGCACACAGCTGGGAGACCAGGGGACACTAAAGAGTGACGCACACAGCTGAGAGACCAGGGGACACTAAAGAGTGACGCACACAGCTGGGAGACCAGGGGACACTAAAGAATGACGCACACAGCTGAGAGACCAGGGGACACTAAAGAGTGACGCACACAGCTGGGAGACCAGGGGACACTAAAGAGTGACGCACACAGCTGGAGACAAGGGGACACTAAAGAGTGACGCACACAGCTGGGAGACATGGGGACACTAAAGAGTGACGCACACAGCTGGGAGACCAGGGGACACTAAAGAGTGACGCACACAGCTGAGAGACCAGGGGACACTAAAGAGTGACGCACACAGCTGGAGACAAGGGGACACTAAAGAGTGACACACACAGCTGGGAGACATGGGGACACTAAAGACTGACGCACACAGCTGGGAGACCAGGGGACACTAAAAAGTGATGCACAAAGCTGGAGACAAGGGGACACTAAAGAGTGATGCACACAGATGAGAGACCAGGGGACACTAAAGAGTGACACACACAGCTGGAGACAAGGGGACACTAAAGAGTGATGCACACAGCTGAGAGACCAGGGGACACTAAAGAGTGACGCACACAGCTGGGAGACCAGGGGACACTAAAGAGTGATGCACACAGCTGAGAGACCAGGGGACACTAAAGAGTGACGTACACAGCTGAGAGACCAGGGGACACTAAAGAGTGATGCACACAGCTGGAGACCAGGGGACACTAAAGAGTGACGCACACAGCTAGGAGACCAGGGGACACTAAAGAGTGACACACACAGCTGGGAGACCAGGGGACACTAAAGAGTGACGCACACAGCTGGGAGACCAGGGGACACCAAAGAGTGACACACACAGCTGGAGACAAGGGAACACTAAAGAGTGACGCACACAGCTGGGAGACCAGGGGACACTAAAGAGTGACGCACACAGCTGGGAGACCAGGGGACACTAAAGAGTGACGCACACAGCTGGGAGACCAGGGAACACTAAAGAGTGACGCACACAGCTGGGAGACCAGGGGACACTAAAGAGTGACGCACACAGCTGGGAGACCAGGGGACACTAAAGAGTGACGCACACAGCTGGGAGACCAGGGGACACTAAAGAGTGACGCACACAGCTGGGAGACCAGGGGACACTAAAGAGTGACGCACACAGCTGAGAGACCAGGGGACACCAAAGAGTGACGCACACAGCTGAGAGACCAGGGGACACTAAAGAGTGACGCACACAGCTGGGAGACCAGGGGACACTAAAGAGTGACGCACACAGCTGGGAGACCAGGGGACACTAAAGAGTGACGCACACAGCTGGGAGACCAGGGAACACTAAAGAGTGACGCACACAGCTGGGAGACCAGGGGACACTAAAGAGTGACGCACACAGCTGGGAGACCAGGGGACACTAAAGAGTGACGCACACAGCTGGGAGACCAGGGGACACTAAAGAGTGACGCACACAGCTGGGAGACCAGGGGACACTAAAGAGTGACGCACACAGCTGAGAGACCAGGGGACACCAAAGAGTGACGCACACAGCTGAGAGACCAGGGGACACTAAAGAGTGACGCACACAGCTGGAGACAAGGGGACACTAAAGGAAAGGAAATGTTAGCTCCTCTCGGCCTCCGTATGAACACATCAGATATCAGTATGTTCGTAAAGAGAATAGTCCGTGTTGTTTTTCCACCTTGTAAACATCAAAGTTGTCGATGATGGCGTCGAAACAGGTGTAGAGGTCGTTGAGCAGCGTCACCACCTGCAGAGAAACAACCTTATTATATGAGGGGCCGTGCAGGCCGTAATTCATACTGGTCCTCTCACGCACATACATTCTCCTTATACATACATACATTTTCACTCTCACACACGTATATATTTACACTCACACATTCATACATTTTGCTCTCATATTATCATATTTCAATGCACACATTCATATATTGTCACTCACACATTCATGCATTTTGTTCTCATATTCATATATTTTAGTGCTCATATTTAAACATTTTGCTCTCATGCACATTCATTCAATGTTTACATTTAATATTATAAATAATATATGCATGTATGAAGACAATATGTGTATGCAAGAGAAGAATGTATGTATGTGTGAGAGAAAGTATAGTGGAAACGGAAGGAGTATGATTGAAACGGAAGGCAGGTCATTATCGCGCTGTGATTGGCTCAGAAGGTCGAGTGGGGCGGGCTCATGTTCAGAACTTCGGATTCAAATCAACATGACGGGGGGAGATGAATCCGTGTATCTACGGACCATTTGTTTTTCTTTATTAAAAAAGTAAACGGAAGAGCGTCTGAGAGGCGTTTTTGCCCTTTTGCTTTTTACCTTACTAAATGGTCTAATGGTCATTGGAGCGAGGGGGGGGGCCGCGAAACTCGCGGAAGTGATTTCAAAACAAAAAGCACTCGTTTGCTTGGAATGGTGATATTATAAACAAGGGGGAACTAGGGGAATTTAGCGATCACAAAGAAAACGGCCAAGACACACATTGAGCCCAGAAAATGAACGTTATTAAGGCTGTAAATATAATAAGCCTGTGTCTAAAATGGACAACATTGTTAGGAGATTTAAACTACAGCGGTTCTGCACTGCGGTCACTCAGCCGTCTCTCGAGTTTGTTTTTTCAAATCAGCAGCTCTTTCCCTGCTATATTTGATGATCGATACAAATATTTGTTCCCACAAGTTCTTAATAAAAGTGACACTGTTGGACTCGGTACTAGTTTGACTGCTACCAAAAATAAAATGAATTACTTTTACTGTGTACTTTATGAGTAGCCTAATCCTCTGTCAAAGTCCCCTCCATAGTAGCCTATATAATGCATGTTTTCTGCTATCTTTGATGAATGATAAAAAGACAATTTTACCATTAGTTCTTAATGATATTGACTGCGGTCAACTCAGCCGTCTCTCGCATTTGTTTGGTCAAATGAGCAGCTCTTCATTTTTGAGTGCGCGATTAATAGCGTCTTTACGGTAATCGCAGAGAAGCGGCGTTGACGGTAGTAAAAGAGCTTATGCTATATTTGACGAGGGATCAAATGATTTTTAGCCATAAGTTCTTAATAAAGTTGGTACCGTTGGACTCAGTACTTGTTAAACTACCACAAATACAATGAAGTACATTTATTGTGTACTATTTGAGTAATACTCTGTCAAACTCCCCTCCAGAGCACAATAATGCATGTTTTCTGCCCTCTTTGATGAAAGATAAAATGATGTTTTGTACTCATGGGTGGAATTTGACAAAGGATTACTCAAAAAAGTACACAGTAAAAGTAGGCTACTTGATTGTACTTGTGGTAGTAGTCCAAGTAGTACCGAGTCCAACAGTGTCACTTTTATTGAGAACTTGTGGTAACAAATATTTGTATCGATCATCAAATATAGCAGGGGAAAAAAGAGCTGCTGATTTGAAAAAAAAACTCGAGACGGCTGAGGTGACCGCAGTGCAGAACCGCTGTATAACATTCATTCAAATAACATTCATTTTCTGGGCTCAATGTGTGTCTTGGCCGTTTTCTTTGTGATCGCTAAATTCCCCTAGTTCCCCCTTGTTTATAATATCACCGTTCCAAGCAAACGAGTGCTTTTTGTTTTGAAATCACTTCCGCGAGTTTCGCGGCGCCCCCCTCCCCCCTCGCTCCAATGACCATTAGACCATTTAGTAAGGTAAAAAGCAAAAGGGCAAAAACGCCTCTCAGACGTTCTTCCGTTTACTTTTTTAATAAAGAAAAACAAATGGTCCGTAGATACACGGATTCATCTCCCGCCGTCATGTTGATTTGAATCCGAAGTTCTGAACATGAGCCCGCCCCGCTCGATCTTCTGAGCCAATCACAGCGCGATAATGACCTGCCTTCCGTTTCAATCATACTCCTTCCGTTTCCACTATACTTTCTCTCACACATACATACATTCTTCTCTTGCATACATATATTGTCTTCATACATACACACATTCTTCACTTGCATACACATATTGTCTTCATACATGCATATATTATTTATAATATTACATGTAAACATTGAATGAATGTGCATGAGAGCAAAATGTATAAATATGAGCATTAAAATATATGAATATGAGAGCAAAATGTATGAATGTGTGAGTGTAAATATATACGTGTGTGAGAGTGAAAATGTGTGTATGTGAAAGGAGAATGTATGTGTGTAAGAGTGAAAATGTATGTATGTGAAAGGAGAATATTATGTGTATAAGAGTGAAAATGTATGTATGTAAAAGGAGAATGTATGTGCGTGAGAGGACCAGTATGAATTACGGCCTGTACGGCCCCTCATATTATTATGATACACACTCAGAAGCATCTCACAGGGTTACCTGCAGATACCACTCTCAGAAGCATCTCACAGGGTTACCTGCAGATACCACTCTCAGAAATACTTTTCAGCAATAATATATTTATAAATATAAATACACCACTGTAATATTCCAATGTGTACATATGTATTGTTGTTATATATCATAATACAATGTACACATTGAATAGTTACATATATTAAATGTTAAATATCAATATATGTTTCATATTTAATAATTGAGTATTATATGTTAAATAATTTAAAAAAAGACAATTAGTAAAAAACAAATAGCGCAGAAGTACAGCATGGAAAATAAACCAAGTAGCTGTTTACAGATTGTTAATAATTATAATTATATATCATATATTTGAATAACCTGCAGCGGCGTGCTCTCAGCTGAGATGGCGGTGAATCCCACGATGTCGCTGAAGTAAATGGAGACCGAGTCGAAGGCCTCGGCCTGAACCGTCTCGCCCCGTTTCAGCTGCTCCGCCACCGAGCTGAGGAGACACGTGGAACAGGTAGGGTCTGCAGTATTAGTACACACAGTACTCACTGAGGTAGTATAAGTACACGCAGTACTCACTGAGGTAGTATAAGTACACAGAGTACTCACTGAGGTAGTATCTGGTACACACAGTACTTACTAACGTAGTATCTGGTACAGCAGTAATCACTGAGGTAGTATCTGGTACACGCAGTATAAGTAGTCGCAGTACTCACTGAGGTATTATAAGTACACGCAGTACTCACTGAGGTAGTATCTGGTACAGCAGTACTCACTGAGGTAGTATAAGTACACAGAGTACTCACTGAGGTAGTATCTGGTACAGCAGTACTCATTGAGGTAGTATAAGTACACAGAGTTCTCACTGAGGTAACATCTGGTACAGCAGTACTCACTGAGGTAGTATAAGTGCACAGAGTACTCACTGAGGTAGTATAAGTACACAGAGTACTCACTGAGGTAGTATCTGGTACAGCAGTGGTATAAGTACACAGAGTACTCACTGAGGTAGTATTAGTACACAGAGTACTCACTGAGGTAGTATAAGTACACAGAGTACTCACTGAGGTAGTATCTGGTACAGCAGGGTCTCTGCTTTCCTCTTCTCTTCGTGATACGCCTGAGTGCGCTCCTCCACCAGCTCCTCCAGGTTGTTGGCGTACAGCTCCATCCGGGAGAGGAGGTTATCCAGGATGTTGGTCCTCGACTCCCTGCACACACACACACACACAGACACAGACACACACACACACACACACACACACACACACACACACACACACACACACACACACACACACACACACACACACACACACACACACACACACACACACACACACACACACACACACACACACACACACACACACACACACACACACACACACACACACACACACACACACACACACACACACACACACACACACACACACACACACAAATGAACCCACAGAGCCAGAGAGGAGCGTATACTAGGCACGGCGTACCACAGTAATCAGAAATGGGTCCTCTATAGAAACCATTGCTGTGTTGGTCCCTGAAGGCAGCATCTCCCCGGTCCAATGGGATTCCTCCGCGTGATAACTACACGTTTAATTCAGCAGGATAATCTCCACATATTAACACCACTTTAGGATTTTCAGACAAAGACTATATTTCAGGCTAACAACCCAAAACACATTCAGAGAACCATTGGCTCTCAGACCAGGGGACAGGAAGTGATGAAAGGGGTTTAGGACTCATTCCTGCAGTTAGTTTGATTCTCACTCACTTGTTCTGTTTGCGCAGCAGCAGCCGGATGTGGTTGAACTCGGGTCTCTCGGTGGGCTCCTCCGCCCAGCAGCGCTGCATCAGCTGGCCCAGCTCAGGACTGTGGCTCTGGGGGTCGGTGATGGGCCGGAGGCAGGGCCACTCTCCCAGAACCACCCGGTCCACGATCTCTGCAGGGGGGGGGGGGGTTATTAGTGCAAATGTTTACAAGGATTGTAATGAATCATTTCCAGGTTGGATGCTGGAATCAGAATACCTGTACTCGTCCCACAGAGGGGAAATTAGAAAAGAGCCACAGGCAGCTTAATGTTAACTAAAAAGCATGCATAACAATTATATTATACGGTTACATGGTGCTTTACCAAAGCACGTTGCCCATAAACTACATGTCCCACAATGCATTTTGTTTTGTGACATGCGCACTGAAGAGACTTGCAATTATTTGCCCGAGACTTCTACTTTCAGACGTAGTTGATTATGAAGTTATTACCCTGTCTGATAATAATCCAATGCAGAGCCAATAATGTAATATAATATATTATTTTATATATATTAAATAGTTATATATGTATATTTTGTTATAGTCTTAAAGTTACAACCGGCCCTTTGAGTGCAACCTTAATACGAATGTGGCCCGCGATGACATTGAGTTTGACAGCCCTGGATTAAGGGAACTCAGGGATTTTAGCCTCTGAGGACCATTGACATGCACTCAAACCTATAGAACACACTAGAGGGAAGGGAAGCCCCTTAAAGCAGAATAATAGTTCTTGATACAGTTCAGGACAGACGGGGCAATAACGAGTACAGAGCTCCCTGTTAGAGATGGGAGTTTGAAGTGAAACCTGTTGGTCCTCCATGGAAAGCCTCTCTGCTCGCCTGCTTCCTGCCGGCTGTGGTTTGGAAACAGAAACGTTTCCATGTCTTCTTTAATGGTTCCTCTGTGATTTCTAGCTGTTCGCACGTTTGACTGTGAGCCTGTCAGAATAAATGAAGCCTCTGCACAAGAAGGAAGACTGCCGAGTCCAGCTGGCACGCAGAAGAAGGAAGACTGCCGAGTCCAGCTGGCACGCAGAAGAAGGAAGACTGCCGAGTCCAGCTGGCACGCAGAAGAAGGAAGACTGCCGAGTCCAGCTGGCACGCAGAAGAGCCGCAGAGACGCATTTCACTAATGAGGCGGAAAGAGCTGCAAAAGCTGCCAGCAGACGAGGAACAAGTATTCAGAGCCTTTACCTAAAAGTACCTTTACTGTCAAAATACTTCATCTCAAGGTAAAGTCAGACATTGGAAATGTTCTACTTTCTATACCTGGTAATCAGAGTACTTTCTATACCTGGTAATCAGAGTACTTTCTATACCTGGTAATCAGAGTACTTTCTATACCTGGTAATAGAGTACTTTCTATACCTGGTAATCAGAGTACTTTCTATACCTGGTAATCAGAGTACTTTCTATACCTGGTAATCAGAGTACTTTCTATACCTGGTAATCAGAGTACTTTCTATACCTGGTAATCAGAGTACTTTCTATACCTGGTAATCAGAGTACTTTCTATACCTGGTAAACAGAGTACTTTCTATACCTGGTAATAGAGTACTTTCTATACCTGGTAATCAGAGTACTTTCTATACCTGGTAATCAGAGTACTTTCTATACCTGGTAAACAGAGTACTTTCTATATCTGGTAATAGAGTACTTTCTATACCTGGTAAACAGAGTACTTTCTTTACCTGGTAATCAGAGTACTTTCTATACCTGGTAATCAGAGTACTTTCTATACCTGGTAATAGAGTACTTTCTATACCTGGTAATCAGAGTACTTTCTTTACCTGGTAAACAGAGTACTTTCTATACCTGGTAATCAGAGTACTTTCTATACCTGGTAATCAGAGTACTTTCTATACCTGGTAAACAGAGTACTTTCTATACCTGGTAATAGAGTACTTTCTATAGCTGGTAATCAGAGTACTTTCTATACCTGGTAATAGAGTACTTTCTATACCTGGTAATAGAGTACTTTCTTTACCTGGTAATCAGAGTACTTTCTATACCTGGTAATCAGAGTACTTTCTATACCTGGTAATCAGAGTACTTTCTATACCTGGTAATAATAATAATAATAATAATAATAATAATTTATATAGCGCCTTTCACGAAACCCAAGGACGCTTTACAATGGGAAGTAACACAACAAAAGTAATAATAATCATACAGATACATAGGCTGAAGAAAACAAAACAGGAAAAGGTTGCTGAGTACTGTATATTAGTTGAGGCAAAAGGCCTGAGTGAACAGATGGTGTTTGAGGTGTTTTTTGAAGGTGTCCAGAGTGTCTGCATTCCTGATTGCAGAGGGGAGAGAATTCCAGAGGGTGGGGGCTGCGACACTGAAGGCTCTGTTGCCAAATGTTTTCAGCTTGGAGCGCTGGATGGAGAGCAGCCCTTTGTCAGAGGACCGCAGGTGACGAGAGGGGGTGTAGGGCTGAAGG
Source organism: Pogonophryne albipinna (assembly GCA_028583405.1). Lineage (NCBI taxonomy): Eukaryota > Metazoa > Chordata > Actinopteri > Perciformes > Artedidraconidae > Pogonophryne > Pogonophryne albipinna. The sequence goes on from JAPTMU010000217.1 coordinate 271,646, forward strand.
AGGTCCGAGATGTATGGAGGGGCTAGGGAGTGGAGAGATTTGTAAGTTAGCAGGAGGAGTTTGTACTGGATGCGTGACTTGACCGGGAGCCAGTGAAGGTGGATGAGGGTAGGGGTGATGTGTTGCCAGGGCTTAGTGTGGGTGAGGAGCCTGGCTGCAGAGTTCTGGACGTACTGGAGCCTGTCCAGGGCTTTGCTGGTGACCCCGAACAGAACTCCATTGCAGTAGTCCAGACGAGAGGAGATGAAGGTATGAATGAATGTTTCTGCAACGGGGTCGGGGAGAGAGGGCCGGAGTCTGGAGATGTTTCGGAGGTGAAAGAAAGCGGTTTTGACAGTAGACCTGATGTGGGAGTTGAAGGTGAGGCTAGAGTCCAGAGTGACGCCCAGGCTGCGAACCTCAGGGGAAGGGTGGATGGAGCCGCCATCGATGGTGAGGAGCAGATCTCCAACCTTCCGGAGCAGTGTTTTTGGGGCCACAACCATGAGCTCTGTTTTGTTATTGTTGAGTTTAAGTAGATTTTTTGACATCCAGGCTTGGATGTCGCGGAGGCAGTTGACAAGTGACAGTGGGGGTAGCTGGGATGATGGATTGGTACTGATGTAGAGTTGGGTGTCGTCGGCATAGGAGTGGAAGTTGAGACCATGTCAGCGGATGATTTCACCGAGGGGGAGCATGTAGATGTTGAATAGAAGGGGGCCGAGCACCGAACCTTGCGGCACACCTTGGTTGACAGGGGCTGGGGGAGAGCTGGATTTTCCGATGGTCACAAACTGTTGCCTGTTGGAGAGGTAGGAATGGAACCAGGAGAGGGCTGTACCAGAGAGGCCAAGGTAGACGGATAGGCGGTTGAGTAGGATAGTGTGGGAGACTGTGTCGAATGCGGCGGAGATGTCCAGGAGGATGAGGATGCTGACGAGGCCTGAATCGGCGGCTATGAGGAGGTCATTGGTTATTTTAATAAGGGCCGTCTCTGTGCTGTGGTTGGATCTGAAGCCTGATTGGAAGGGTTCGTAGAGCTCATGGTCGGACATATGATGGTGGAGTTGGGCAGCAACTGCTCTTTCCATGATCTTGCTAAGAAAAGGAAGGTTGGAGATCGGCCGGAAGTTGCTGGGGTCCTCGGGGTCGAGACCAGGTTTTTTGACGATGGGGGTGACAGCTGCTATCTTGAGGACGGCGGGAACCTTGCCTGATTCCAGGGAGGAGTTGATAATTTTAACAATGGTGGAGCAGAGGATGGGTAGGCAAGTTTTGACCAGGGCAGAGGGCATGGGGTCGAGGGAGCAGGTTGTAGCCTTAGCTTTTGAGACAAATTTGGTAACCTGTGTGACATCCACTGGTGCAAAGGAGGAGAGACAACATTGAGGCAGGTGTTGAGTTGAACGAACAGTGACTGGAGGTGGTGTGCCATGTGGATGGGATGGGGCAGAGGCCTGGAGTTCCTGGTGGATGGAGTTGACTTTGTCCTCAAAGAAGTCAAGGAACCTGGTGCAAAGCTCGGGGGCGTCTGCTGGGTTGGGGGGGTCAATTGGGCGGAGTAGGCGGTTTATGGTGGAGAAGAGCATACGGGGGTGGTGTTGCTGGTTACCGATGAGTGAGGAGTAGTAGTGTGCCTTAGCTTTTGAGAGGGCGTCCTTGTAAGATTTGACATGCTCTCTATACGCCTCCAGATGGACGGTGAGGCCAGATTTTTTGTGCAGCCGCTCCAGTTGGCGGCCAGAGGCTTTCATGGCACGGAGACTGGTGGTGAACCAGGGGGCTGAGTGGGTGAAGGAGACAGTGCGAGTAATGAGGGGGGCAAGTGAGTCGAGACTCAGGGAAAGAGCAGTGTTGTACTGGGCTACCAGTCCGTCAACCGAGGTGTCAGGGGGATCGGAGGCCAGGTGGCTAGCTATGAGGCTGGTTATGGCTGGTGCGCTCACTGATTTTAAGCTCCTGTAGGTAATTGTCCGCAGTACAAGCTGTCTGGGGAGGGCGATAGGCACAGTGAACAGGATGGCATGATGGTCGGAGACAGCCAGGTTGAGGCACTGCAGGTGGGATGCAGTTGTGCCAGTGGTACATACCAAATCCAGGGTGTGGCCTTTGGCATGGGTGGGATCATGGACATGCTGTTCAAAATTGAAGCAGTCCAGAAGTGCCAGGAAGTCAGAGGCAAATGTGCAACAGGGTGAGTCCACATGAATGTTAAAGTCTCCAAGAAGGAGCGTAGATTGGGACATGGAGCAGATTGAGGTGAGTAGCTCAGATAGTTCCGACAGGAAGATGGCAGAGGCTGAGGCTTTGGGGGTGCGATATATAAGAACAGCCTGGAGCTGTGCAGATCCAGATAGAGTGAAGGCAAGACATTCAAGTGAGGTGGTGTTGGGTACAGGAAGCTCTTTGATCGAGATGTCTGCCCTGTATATTACAGCCAGCCCACCGCCCCGACCAGTGGAGCGGGGCTTTTGGAGGTAGACATAGCCAGGAGGTGTGGCTTGGTTGAGTAATAGGAAATCCTGTCCAGTTTGCCATGTTTCGGTTAAGCAGAGGAAATGAAGTTTATGATCAGTGATAATGTCATTGATCAGAGGTGCTTTTTTGTTCAGTGATCGAACATTCTGCAGCATGAATGTTGCATTGTTGTTTGTAGTTGTTGAGACAGAGGGGGTGAATGGGCTGATGACGTCGATACAGCTGAGAGGTCTCAGATTACAGCTATGCACGTAGGGTGTGCTCTGATGACGTCGGCGAAGTGCGACGGACCGCCTGTCTGTCTGTGTGGTGGGGATGTCATGGTCAGAGTTGACAAACTTGCGACGTGCAGCCCTATGCACATAGCGGGGACGGCGAAGGAGTCCAAGTGATTTTATTGTAGTGAGGCAGTTAGGAGTGTTGTGGCAGACAAGATTCCACATTTGCAGAGCGTTGTATTTCCAGAGAGCCATGTCAGCAGCACAGAGGAGCAGCGGCTAGTTACGAGCTGCTAAGCAGGGGCTAGGCGGCAGCTACATTGAGAAGCCAGCAGTGGCT